>JBCEWE010000583.1:82500-90000 GCA_039877035.1 Silurus lanzhouensis | reverse complement strand
TGCTGTCTCTCTGCGTCTTCTTCCTGCTGTCTCTCTGCGTCTTCTTCCTGCTGTCTCTGCGTCTTCTTCCTGCTGTCTCTCTGTGTCTTCTTCCTGCTGTCTCTGCGTCTTCTTCCTGCTGTCTCTCTGCGTCTTCTTCCTGCTGTATCTCTGCGTCTTCTTCCTGCTGTCTCTGCGTCTTCTTCCTGCTGTCTCTCTGTGTCTTCTTCCTGCTGTCTCTGCGTCTTCTTCCTGCTGTCTCTCTGTGTCTTCTTCCTGCTGTATCTCTGCGTCTTCTTCCTGCTGTCTCTGCGTCTTCTTCCTGCTGTCTCTCTGTGTCTTCTTCCTGCTGTCTCTGCGTCTTCTTCCTGCTGTCTCTCTGCGTCTTCTTCCTGCTGTATCTCTGCGTCTTCTTCCTGCTGTCTCTGCGTCTTCTTCCTGCTGTCTCTCTGTGTCTTCTTCCTGCTGTCTCTGCGTCTTCTTCCTGCTGTCTCTCTGTGTCTTCTTCCTGCTGTATCTCTGCGTCTTCTTCCTGCTGTCTCTCTGCGTCTTCTTCCTGCTGTCTTTGCGTCTTCTTCCTGCTGTCTCTCTGCGTCTTCTTCCTGCTGTCTCTGCGTCTTCTTCCTGCTGTCTCTGCGTCTTCTTCCTGCTGTCTCTCTGTGTCTTCTTCCTGCTGTCTCTGCGTCTTCTTCCTGCTGTATCTCTGCGTCTTCTTCCTGCTGTCTCTGCGTCTTCTTCCTGCTGTCTCTCTGTGTCTTCTTCCTGCTGTCTCTGCGTCTTCTTCCTGCTGTCTCTCTGTGTCTTCTTCCTGCTGTATCTCTGCGTCTTCTTCCTGCTGTCTCTCTGCGTCTTCTTCCTGCTGTCTTTGCGTCTTCTTCCTGCTGTCTCTCTGCGTCTTCTTCCTGCTGTCTCTGCGTCTTCTTCCTGCTGTCTCTGCGTCTTCTTCCTGCTGTCTCTGCGTCTTCTTCCTGCTGTCTCTCTGCGTCTTCTTCCTGCTGTCCCTGCGTCTTCTTCCTGCTGTCTCTGCGTCTTCTTCCTGCTGTCTCTCTGTGTCTTCTTCCTGCTGTCTCTCTGCGTCTCAGTAATTGTGTAATCTGTAATAAATAGTAATGAAGTCTGATGAAGGTCTGATCCATGCAGTCTAATTGATCAGGTTGGAGTTCATCTGTATGAAAGATCAGCGAGGGCCCTCAGAAATGATGGCGTATTTCCACACGCTTATAATCAGTATGAGAACCCGATCAGGACTCAGGAAGTGTTTAGTAAAGTGATCCCTGGTATAATAACGTGACGTGGGTTACTATAGCAACAGCTCGTATACCGGACGCCGTGATGACCAGAAACGTGTTAGGGTTTTGTGATTCCTCCGCAGGTAATTGGTGTAAAGACAGAAGTGTTTATGTACAGACGTGTGTCATGAAGTCCCACCTTTCGTCCCTGACATCTCCTCGTTCAAGATGTTCCTGATAAAACTCTTCACTTTGAAACCTCATCATGAGCAGTGCAGAGCTTCCATACGCAGATCGATCCTGCAATTAAATACCAGCTTTATATCGACTCTGGAATCGATACCGACTCAGGGAATGTAACCGGAAACCAGCGTCTCCTTTATAAAGATCCGCTCTGATCGAAGTCTCTTACAGTCTTTATTTACTTCACACACACACACACACACACACACACACACACACACACACACACACACACACACACACACACACACATTGCCAAATGTTTGTGGACACATTAGTATAAGATTGTTATGTGCTTGTTTTTGAACATCCAATTCCACACTGAGACTTCATTGGTTCTTATAATAACCTCCATTCTTCTGGGAAGATGTTCTCCTAGATTTCATGGAGATTTTGTGGAGATTCATCCAGCTACAAGGGTGTCAGGTAGTGATGTAGGTGATGTGAGGAGGCCTGCGGTGCAGTCAGTGTTCATATTCATCCTAAATGTGTTCAATAGGGTTTACACCAGAAGAACATCCACACACTTTCAACCCATGGAAAGCAGAACTCCATGGAGCTGGCTTTGTGTGCAGGAGCATTGCCATATGGAACTAGACCTGGAAGGTGGAACTCTGTATTCTGATTAGATAGTGTGTGTGTGGGTCCATCAGGGTAGTCCTGTTATTCCAGTCCTCTGTCTGCTTGTTTATGTATGTGTGTGTTGCATTTGTGTGTGTGTGTGTGGTTTGGGGGGGGTGCTCCAGCCAACACTGGATTAAACCATCATGTGTTTATTATGTTACTGTATAACACACACACACACACACACACACACACACACACACACACACACACACACACACACGGTTTGAGAAGGTTCTGTGTTGAATAAAACCGGAACCAGAGCTTAGAAAATCCATTAAAGGTGTGAAACCCGACTCTGAACACAAGGAACTTTCCTTACGTCAATAAGTGTTTATTAGGTTTCATGAATCATCGTGTACAGCTACATCACACAGCACAGGAACGACATCACACACCAAACCAACCTGCTGCATCACACACCAAACCAACCTGCTGCATCACACACTAAACCTTAGCGTTAACTAAAGCTTCTGTGGCTAATTGTCTATTACTGTGTGTCAGTGTATATTAATGTCTATTAGTGTGTATAAATGTCTCAGTGTAAATTAGTGTATCATTGTGTATTACTTTATATGAGTGTATAAGTGTATATTAGTGTATCAATGTAAATTAGTGTATCAGTGTATATTAGTGTGTATCAGTGTAAATTAGTGTATATTAGTGTATATTAGTGTGTATCAGTGAAAATTAGTGTATATTAGCGTGTGTTAGTGTATCAGTGTAAATTAGCGTGTGTTAGTGTGTATCAGTGTAAATTAGTGTATATTAGTGTGTATCAGTGTATATTAGTGTATATTAGTGTGTATTAGTGTATATTAGTGTATATTAGTGTGTATCAGTGTATATTAGTGTAAATTAGTGTATATTAGTGTGTATCAGTGTATATTAGTGTATATTAGTGTGTATCAGTGTATATTAGTGTAAATTAGTGTATATTAGTGTGTGTTAGTGTATATTAGTGTGTATCAGTGTATATTAGTGTATCAGTGTAAATTAGTTTATATTAGCGTGTGTTAGTGTATCAGTGTAAATTAGTGTATATTAGTGTATATTAGTGTGTATCAGTGTAAATTAGTGTGTATTAGTGTAATGGTGTATATTAGTGTGTATTAGTGTATATTAGTGTGTATTAGTGTAATAGTGTATATTAGTGTATATCAGTGTAAATTAGTGTATATTAGTGTGTATTAGTGTAATAGTGTATATTAGTGTAATAGTGTATATTAGTGTTTATCAGTGTAAATTAGTGTATATTAGTGTATATTAGTGTGTATCAGTGTAATGGTGTATATTAGTGTATATTAGTGTGTATTAGTGTATATTAGTGTGTAATAGTGTATATTAGTGTATATCAGTGTAAATTAGTGTGTATTAGTGTATATTAGTGTGTAATAGTGTATATCAGTGTAAATTAGTGTATATTAGTGTATATTAGTGTGTATTAGTGTAATAGTGTATATTAGTGTATATCAGTGTAAATTAGTGTATATTAGTGTATATTAGTGTGTATTAGTGTAATAGTGTATATTAGTGTAATAGTGTATATTAGTGTATATTAGTGTGTATTAGTGTAATAGTGTATATTAGTGTATATCAGTGTAAATTAGTGTGTATTAGTGTAATAGTGTATATTAGTGTATATCAGTGTAAATTAGTGTATATTAGTGTGTATTAGTGTAATAGTGTATATTAGTGTAATAGTGTATATTAGTGTATATCAGTGTATATTAGTGTGTATTAGTGTAATAGTGTATATTAGTGTATATCAGTGTATATTAGTGTGTATTAGTGTATATTAGTGTAATAGTGTATATTGGTGTATATCAGTGTAAATTAGTGTATATTAGTGTATATGAGTGTGTATTAGTGTAATAGTGTATATTAGTGTAATAGTGTAAATTAGTGTATATTAGTGTATATTAGTGTGTATCAGTGTAAATTAGTGTATATTAGTGTGTATTAGTGTGTATCAGTGTATATTAGTGTATATTAGTGTGTATCAGTGTAAATTAGTGTGTATCAGTGTGTATTAGTGTATATTAGTGTATATTAGTGTGTATCAGTGTAAATTAGTGTATATCAGTGTTTATTAGATTATATTAGTGTGTATCAGTGTGTATTAGTGTATATTAGTGTGTATCAGTGTAAATTAGTGTGTATCAGTGTGTATTAGTGTGTATCAGTGTATATTAGTGTATATCAGTGTGTATTAGATTATATTAGTGTGTATCAGTGTATATTAGTGTGTATCAGTGTAAATTAGTGTATATCAGTGTGTATTAGATTATATTAGTGTGTATCAGTGTGTATTAGTGTATATTAGTGTGTATCAGTGTAAATTAGTGTATATTAGTGTATATTAGTGTGTATCAGTGTAAATTAGTGTATATCAGTGTGTATTAGATTATATTAGTGTGTATCAGTGTAAATTAGTGTATATTAGTGTATATTAGTGTATATCAGTGTGTATCAGTGTATATTAGTGTATATTAGTGTATATTAGTGTGTATCAGTCTGTATTAGTGTGTATCAGTGTGTATTAGTGTGTATCAGTGTATATTAGTGTATATTAGTGTGTATCAGTCTGTATTAGTGTGTATCAGTGTGTATTAGTGTGTATCAGTGTATATTAGTGTATATTAGTGTTTATCAGTGTAAATTAGTGTATATTAGTGTGTATCAGTGTAAATTAGTGTGTATTAGTGTGTATCAGTGTATATTAGTGTATATTAGTGTGTATCAGTGTAAATTAGTGTATATTAGTGTGTATCAGTGTATATTAGTGTGTATCAGTCTGTATTAGTGTGTATCAGAGTGTATTAGTGTGTATCAGTGTATATTAGTGTATATTAGTGTGTATCAGTCTGTATTAGTGTGTATCAGTGTGTATTAGTGTGTATCAGTGTATATTAGTGTATATTAGTGTGTATTAGTGTGTATCAGTGTATATTAGTGTATATCAGTGTGTATTAGATTATATTAGTGTGTATCAGTGTAAATTAGTGTATATCAGTGTGTATTAGATTATATTAGTGTGTATCAGTGTAAATTAGTGTATATTAGTGTGTATTAGTGTGTATCAGTGTATATTAGTGTATATCAGTGTGTATTAGATTATATTAGTGTGTATCAGTGTAAATTAGTGTATATCAGTGTGTATTAGATTATATTAGTGTGTATCAGTGTAAATTAGTGTATATTAGTGTGTATCAGTGTGTATCAGTGTATATTAGTGTATATTAGTGTATATTAGTGTGTATCAGTCTGTATTAGTGTGTATCAGTGTGTATTAGTGTGTATCAGTGTATATTAGTGTATATCAGTCTGTATTAGTGTGTATCAGTGTGTATTAGTGTGTATCAGTGTATATTAGTGTATATTAGTGTGTATCAGTGTAAATTAGTGTATATTAGTGTGTATCAGTGTAAATTAGTGTGTATTAGTGTGTATCAGTGTATATTAGTGTATATTAGTGTGTATCAGTGTAAATGAGTGTATATTAGTGTGTATCAGTGTAAATTAGTGTATATTAGTGTATATTAGTGTGTATCAGTGTAAATTAGTGTATATTAGTGTGTATCAGTGTAAATTAGTGTATATTAGTGTATATTAGTGTGTATCAGTGTAAATTAGTGTATATTAGTGTATATTAGTGTGTATCAGTGTAAATGAGTGTATATTAGTGTGTATCAGTGTAAATTAGTGTATATTAGTGTATATTAGTGTGTATCAGTGTAAATTAGTGTATATTAGTGTATATTAGTGTGTATCAGTGTAAATTAGTGTATATTAGTGTGTATCAGTGTAAATTAGTGTATATTAGTGTATATTAGTGTGTATCAGTGTAAATTAGTGTATATTAGTGTGTATCAGTGTAAATTAGTGTATATTAGTGTATATTAGTGTATATCAGTGTAAATTAGTGTATATTAGTGTGTATCAGTGTAAATTAGTGTATATTAGTGTATATTAGTGTGTATCAGTGTAAATTAGTGTATATTAGTGTATATTAGTGTGTATCAGTGTAAATTAGTGTATATTAGTGTGTATCAGTGTAAATTAGTGTATATTAGTGTATATTAGTGTGTATCAGTGTAAATTTGTGTATATTAGTGTATATTAGTGTGTATCAGTGTAAATTAGTGTATATTAGTGTGTATCAGTGTAAATTAGTGTATATTAGTGTATATTAGTGTGTATCAGTGTAAATTAGTGTATATTAGTGTGTATCAGTGTAAATTAGTGTATATTAGTGTATATTAGTGTGTATCAGTCTGTATTAGTGTGTATCAGTGTATATTAGTGTATATTAGTGTATATTAGTGTGTATC
Organism: Silurus lanzhouensis; assembly: GCA_039877035.1. Classification (NCBI taxonomy): domain Eukaryota; kingdom Metazoa; phylum Chordata; class Actinopteri; order Siluriformes; family Siluridae; genus Silurus; species Silurus lanzhouensis. The sequence goes on along the minus strand of JBCEWE010000583.1, from coordinate 83,591 downwards.
AGTCTGTATTAGTGTATATTAGTGTGTATTAGTGTGTATCAGTGTAAATTAGTGTATATTAGTGTGTATCAGTGTAAATTAGTGTATATTAGTGTGTATCAGTGTAAATTAGTGTATATTAGTGTATATTAGTGTGTATCAGTGTAAATTTGTGTATATTAGTGTATATTAGTGTGTATCAGTGTAAATTAGTGTATATTAGTGTGTATCAGTGTAAATTAGTGTATATTAGTGTATATTAGTGTGTATCAGTGTAAATTAGTGTATATTAGTGTGTATCAGTGTAAATTAGTGTATATTAGTGTATATTAGTGTGTATCAGTCTGTATTAGTGTGTATCAGTGTATATTAGTGTATATTAGTGTATATTAGTGTGTATCAGTCTGTATTAGTGTGTATCAGTGTGTATTAGTGTGTATCAGTGTATATTAGTGTATATTAGTGTGTATCAGTGTAAATTAGTGTATATTAGTGTGTATCAGTGTAAATTCGTGTGTATTAGTGTGTATCAGTGTAAATTAGTGTGTATTAGTGTGTATCAGTGTAAATTAGTGTATATTAGTGTGTATCAGTGTAAATTAGTGTATATTAGTGTGTATCAGTGTATATTAGTGTGTATTAGTGTGTATCAGTGTATATTAGTGTGTATCAGTGTAAATTAGTGTATATTAGTGTGTATCAGTGTAAATTAGTGTATATTAGTGTGTATTAGTGTGTATCAGTGTAAATTAGTGTATATTAGTGTGTATCAGTGTAAATTAGTGTATATTAGTGTGTATTAGTGTGTATCAGTGTAAATTAGTGTATATTAGTGTGTATTAGTGTGTATCAGTGTATATTAGTGTATATTAGTGTGTATTAGTGTGTATCAGTGTATATTAGTGTATATTAGTGTGTATCAGTGTAAATTAGTGTATATCAGTGTGTATTAGATTATATTAGTGTGTATCAGTGTAAATTAGTGTATATCAGTGTGTATTAGCTTATATTAGTGTGTATCAGTGTAAATTAGTGTATATCAGTGTGTATAAGATTATATTAGTGTGTATCAGTGTATATTAGTGTAATAGTGTATATTTGTGTGTATCCGT
>JBCEWE010000583.1:12500-75000 GCA_039877035.1 Silurus lanzhouensis | reverse complement strand
CCCAATACATGTGGACATGTATATCTCCTAATCGTGCATGATAGCAAGCTGTGGAAAATTTGATTAAAGTACATTTTGACTAGATAAAAATAAATTTGAAGTAGTTTAACGGTAGATCAAAGTAAATTTAAAGTATAATTCAATGTAAATTCAAAGTAGATCAAAGTGAATTCAAAGTAGACCAAAGTAAATTCAAAGTATAAATCTAAGTAAATTCAAAGTATAGAATAATGTAAATTCAAAGTAGATCAAAGTGAATTCAAAGTGGATCAAAGTGAATTCAAAGTATATACCTAAGTAAATTCAAAGTATAGATCAAAGTAAGTTCAATAGAAGGGTCACAGCCTTTTCACTAATTGTTCTCTCTTTCTGCATTTCTTTCAGGAATAAGGAAAGTCTGTCGCATTTGGCACGTCGTCTTTCTGGGGACAGCGACTCCTCTAATGCTTCCTCTAAAGGTGGTGGGGGACCTGGAGTGGGTGGAGGAGGAGGCCGTTTGTCTTTAGGATCTCGTCGCAATACCGGAGAGGAGGTGGTCTTCCTGGTCAACCGAAAAGAAGGCAAGCACGAGATTAAGTGGACAGGGGGCGGAGCCGGACAGACACCCGCTCTTCGCCCTCCTCAGCCAAGAACTCGCAGCACCTCCAGAGAACGCACTGCTCTTTCTTCTCCAGGCAAAATGAAGCCCACCCCGCCACAAGGCTGCACCACACGCTTTGAAAGGGGCCGGTCGTTGGGGCCAGAGGGGACCCGAAAACTACAGACTTCCCGTTCCCTCAGTCAGGGCAAAACTCCACAACGCGGACGAGCGAGCGATATCACACCCCCTTCCCCTCGCCACAAAGACACCCAGGATGACCCAAGATCTAAGCAAGCATCTCCAGGTTCACCTAGACTAAACGGAGGGTTCTCTAAAAGACAGATGCCCTCGTCAGCCTCTAGCTCGCCTATTAAAGGGGTTGCAGGAAGTCCTCTAAAGAAGACCACAGTGACCCCACGACCTCCTGCCCCACGCTCACCCTCTGTGGGGAATCGGAGGTTGCTGCCCCCAATCTCGCAGCAAGGTCGCCGCTCTCCACACTCGACCCCCAGGTCCACACAGAGATCCCCCCATCACCACCCACCACGGTCGCCCCGGGCATCAGGGAGACCTCCTCAGAAAGGATGGGGTCACCACAATCAACCAGACCCCCAGGATGGCATGGGGATTGGATTCAGCATACATTCCTTACCTGCTCTGGATCCAAAACGTGAGCGTGAGCTGTATCACAGCTTCGAAGCGGAGTTTTTGGCCAACACAGGCCAGACCAGAGTGCCTGAAACAAAGGAAGCATCAATGCAGCTTCCTGGATCTCAGCAGGGTTTAAGGCCATCAGGTGACACTAATGTAGCAGATTCAGCATACTCATCTTTTAACTCCTCATCCTCCTCTCTAAATGTAGGGGGGAAAGTGGGAATCCTGCCTGATTTGCGTGAGACAAGGCGTACAAACGGGGCCAGAAGCTGTGCTCTGGAGGATCCTCCAGCTTTACTGCACAGCCAGACCCGATCCGGTCTTCCCAACGGAGGCTTCCGCAAACTTCCTGCCATCTGCAGTTCCATAGAGGATGGAGATCCAGGACTCCACTCTAACCACCTCCACACTGCTCTTCAAATAAATGGGTGTCAAAGGGTGTTCTCGAACTCGGTGGTACCCATGGATGCCCAGGCGGATTGGGCTGGTTTGGAAGGTGATGTTCCTTTAGAGGATCAAGGCCCTGATCTACCATATGACCAAGGATTATCTAATGGCAACCCACTTCCAGACTCATTTCCCTCACCTCCAGAGGACTGCGCCTACAATGACTCGTCCAGCGAGAGCTCTTCCATGTGTCTCAGTCTGAGTGAGCCCATTTCCGAAGGTTCCTGCAGCCCACCGTCCTCCCGGGCTAATGGAGACATAGATAACGCTGTGGTTCTCCGGCCCAAAAGAGGGCAGAAGAAGGCAGAAAGGGTACCTTCAATATACAAGCTGAAATTGCGTCCACGGATACGGCCTCGGACAGACAACAGGCCCGAGAACAGCCCGTCACGCATCCCAACACCGCTCAGCTACAGAGAGCTACAGCAACAAAACGCATCCGGAACACTGACGCCCACGCAATCCCCATGTGCCCGCAAGAACCTGCACCAAACCTTCGACAACATCATCCACCAACAACGAAGATCTGCCAGCGTGGGATCTAGAGAGCGCTCGTTCTCACCCGATACAGACCCGGACGCCTGGATGTAATCTTGATCGCATGCTGTCGATGTCGAGGTTGAATCATCTCCCTGTTCTTCCTAAACTTTCCACAACACCGTGCACCTACAGAAGGCTGAAGAGTGACAGAAATGATGCTCAAGCACTAAAACAAGTAAGGCGTCTATTCGCATGAGCTTTTCTCGAAGCATGTCACCAGCCTGAGTCTGGACCCTTTTTTTTGGACTCCAAAAAAAACTCCACAACAATTACCAAAGGATGTATTCAGCTTCACACATTAGGCAACTTTTTACTGTAGGAATATTTAAAGCTCGTCTGGTTTTTCCGCTTCATTGTGAATCTTTCTCGCTAATACATGCAATAAAGTTCAGGAAAACAAAAAGGAGGAAATGAGAGTGGTGACGTTAGCATCGGGTTTCCTCGAGGACGTGACGTGACGTGAGTGACTTGTGTGTTAAATGGAATACAGTGATGAGTTCCCATGACGTCTTCGATCGGATTGCGTCCACACTCGTGCAGGAGGAACTCCGCTTTGCTTCATCACCGTCAACAGACTTCACGCATTTTATGTTTGGGCTACATGGATTGGGTTCTTTATTTTTTATTTTTTTAATATTGACTAAAGGAGGCGGAGCTTGGAGCTGTCAATCAGGCGAGTTTGGACCACCATGCTATGGTGAAACACTAACAGAGACTCTCAGAGAGTGAAATGGTGCGGAACGTAGGAAGGCTGGAACCGAGACTACTTCTGCATTTCCTGTCTTTTCTGTATATCGTATTTTCTGGACTGGTGGCAATCTGAAATGTTCTAGAACCATTTATCTGTACGTTCATGTTTTTATTTCTATCATACACTCATGGAAAAATAGATTTCTTTCCTTTGTGGAAAGCATTTAAAGGTTTTATATAGAACAGAAGGTTCTTGAAAAATCTCTTTTGGGGGTTTGGAGTTGAAGCTTCTTGGAAAATGTTCTATGTAAAACTTTAAAGCTTCCACAAAGAACTCGAGGCAAGATCATTTGGGTTCCAGCGGACTCCAGCTCAGGGTTCCTGACCTGAGAAGTAATTTACGGTGTGAAGAACGTTTTATGAAAGGAAACTCTTTTGTAAAGTGCCTTTGAGAACAATCGAGGGTCTCTGGTTTGAAGTAAAGTTGCCTAAGGGTTCTAGATTCCTTCTAGAAGTTTATGGCTTACAGACAATTAGTTAGGAGGGTATTAGAAACAGTTTGATCTAGAACCATAAACGATCAAATGAACACTTTCCCCCTACGAGGTCATAGTTGATGCATTGCTGAGCAAAAGGTGCACCAAAAAAAGGTTCCTCACGGGAAGCAGAGCAAGATGAAGAAGGTTCTAGAACTGTTTTTTGAAGGCCATTTACAAGTTGATGAAATAGAACCTGTTAGATTGTAACTATCACCTAGAACCAGAATCTTTCTGAAGGTTCTACCGAGTACAATGAACCATTGCTATGAGGATAGGTTTGGTGTCAAGAAAGGTTCTTCAAGGATTTCCTAATATATAAATATTCCTCCCCTCGTCTGTGTAGAACCTTTCAGAATTCTCAGAGAAAATTCAAAATGAAAAAAGTTTCATCAATTATAGTTAAATAAGAGTATAGTTAAAGTATTGCTGAGTTTCAGCTGCACAGTTATTACAAAAATAAGTTTGGGGTTCCTCAGAGGGTTCCTCAGGAGGTTCCTTATGGGGTTTCTTAGGGGGTTCCTTGGGGAGTTCCTCAAAGGGTTCCTCATGGGGTTCCCTGGGGAGTTCCTCAGAGGGTTCCTCATGGGGGTTCTTATGGATTCTTGGGGAGATCTTCAGAGGGTTCCTCAGGGGGTTAATTAGGAGATTCCTCCAGTGTTTCCTTAAACTGTTAACAGTGTTATCTTTCTGTTATTGTAATGAGCACAGAACCCATCATGGGTTCTCCAAAGAAATGATACGATTCTAGGCTTGTTTTTATTAAACAACAGGGTTAAAGTGTAATATAGTCGAGAAATAGTCGAGAAAGCCGTAAAGTTTAACGGAACCAAAAACTAGTGTAGATTTGAATTGTTCTAAAGGAAAAAGCCCACAGTACTGAGTGTTCTGTTTGGAATCCTGAAAGGTTCTCCTGTTTATTTACAGGTTCTAGAGGTTTCAGCTACGAATGTCAGCGCATACAGTCCAGAAAACACGCTAAATCTTCTGCTTTTTCAGGAGCTTCTAGATCCCAGAATGTAACCGTACACACTGCAGCTGGACTCGCACGCTTACATGAAGGTTCTGAATATCTAGAAGATTGTGTATATGAGCTTATTTATGTTGTTCAGAGGATCACGGTTAAATGTAATATATGTGTAAATGTTTATGGTTGTGGGTTTGTGACGTGACGACACGTTTATTATTGTAAAAAATATTTGCGCTGATAAAATGCAATATCGCTGTGAGAAACGTTGCCTTGACAACTCGTCCTGCCTTAAAGAACGCACAAGTGTGTGTGTGTGTGTGTGTGTGTGTGTGTGTGTGTGTTTGCACCCATCACAGTCATTATAGCACCACGTGAATTCAAACTCCGCCCCTTTTCCTGAACGTTTGACTCAGACAAGATGGACGTTGGGGAGGTGGATTTGTAGGTGTGTGGCGCCGCCTGGTGGCCGAGTCAGAGACAGACTTAAGTGTATTTCATTACTGCTGTGTGTGTGTGTGTGTGTGTGTGTGTGTGTGTGTGTGTGTGTGTGTGTGTGTGTGTGTGTGTGTGTTTGGTTGAAGAATATGTCTGGATTCAGGATTTTAGAGGATCATTGAATGTGATGAAGATAATGACTGATGATGATGATAAAAAAGATGATGAGCTGATAGTGATGATGATGGTAATGAGGATGACGATGGTGGTGGTGATGAAGATGAGGTTAAAAAAGTATACGATGGTGGTGATGATGAAGAGGATGTTATTGAGGATGATGATGAAGATGGTGATGATGAAGATGATGGTATTAAGGATGATGGTGGTGATGATGAAGATGATTATGGTATTGAGGATGATGATTGTTGTGGTGGTGTAATGAAGATGATGGTATTAAGGATGATGGTGGTGGTGGTGATTAAGATGATGATGGTATTGAGGATGATGGTGGTGGTGATGCTGAAGATGATGATATTGAGGATGATCGTGGTGGTGATGATGCTGAAGATGATGATATTGAGGATGATCGTGGTGGTGATGATGCTGAAGATGATGGTATTGAGGATGATGGTGGTGGTGATGATGCTGAAGATGATGGTATTGAGGATGATGGTGGTGATGATGCTGAAGATGATGGTATTGAGGATGATGGTGGTGGTGATGATGCTGAAGATGATGGTATTGAGGATGATGGTGGTGGTGATGATAATGATGGTATTGAGGATGATGGTGGTGTTGATGATGATGATGGTATTGAGGATGATGGTGGTGGTGATGATAATGATGGTATTGAGGATGATGGTGGTGGTGATGATAATGATGGTATTGAGGATGATGGTGGTGTTGATGATGATGATGGTATTGAGGATGATGGTGGTGGTGATGATAATGATGGTATTGAGGATGATGGTGGTGTTGATGATGATGATGGTATTGAGGATGATGGTGGTGGTGATGATAATGATGGTATTGAGGATGATGGTGGTGTTGATGATGATGATGGTATTGAGGATGATGGTGGTGGTGATGATAATGATCCAGGTGTTTTCTATTTTTTTGCCTAAAGGACTGCACATGAACAGCTCTGTGTTTAGTGTGTGTTCTCACTCTAAACGGTTCTTCTACTGTCCATGTGGTGGAACGTTTTGAAAGTTCTCTGTTGAAACCCACAGCAGTGTGTTTTCTGATTAGACATTACAAGTAGAACCATTTTTACGTATTACTGTTCCCTTGTTCTATAGAACCTGTTTAGAAACTCTTCATGGGTTCTTCAGGAGTTCTTTAAAGGTTTTTTTGTTTCCTGAAAGAGTTTGTCATGTGTCCTATCACTACATTTACATTTCCTACAAAAACCACCAGGAAACAATCCATACGAGTTTTAAAGCAGAAACGGCAGTGAATACGGCATCTCACTTCCTCACACACACACACACACACACTCACACACACACACACACACACACACACACACACACACACACACACACACAGAACCCGCTCACTGCCACCTGTCGAGTTTTTTTTTTCCATCATTTTTTTCTCTTGTTTGGTTCTTGCATGGCTTTCTTTACTATTAGAATGTGTATGTGTGTGTGTGTGTGTGTGTGTGTGTGTGTGTGTGTGTGTGTGTGTGTGTGTGTTTGTTTGACATGACTGATGCTCTCAGACGTCTCTGCGACGTCTCGACCCTGAGGCTGAGCGTCTGGACCTGAGTTTGTGTTCTGATGGAGCGTTCGGTGAAACTGATCCTGCTGGAAAAATGTGTGTTAACAGTGTGACAGAAGCAGAACATTTTACTCTTCATGAAGCTCTTATAATAAAGCTGATGTTTTTTCCACACCACCTCCTTCCTGCCTCTGTGACTCTCTGACTCTGATTTTGTGACTCTGTTTAATTAAACTCGGATTCCTTCATTGACATGAAAAAAAAACCCATTTTTTTTCTCAATAACACAGATCGGACCTGTGCAGACCTGCAGTAACTACAGGGGAATAAAGTTGATCAGTCACACCATGAAGTACTGGGAAAGAGTAGTGGAAGCCAGGCTGAGAGAAGAGGTGACCATCTGTGAGCAACAGTATGGTTTCATGCTGAGGAAGAGCACCACAGACGCATTATTTGCTTTGAGGATGTTGATGGAGAAGTATAGAGAAGGTCAGAAGGAGCTGCATTGTGTGTTTGTGGATTTAGAGAAAGCGTACGACAGTGGAGAGAGGAGTTGTGGTGTTGTATGAGGAAGTCAGGTGTGTCAGAGAAGTTTGTGAGGGTGGTGCAGGACATGTATGAGGACAGTGTGACAGCAGTGAAGTGTGCAGTAGGAACGACAGACTGGTTCAAGGTGGAGGTTGGACTGCATCAAGGATCGGCTCTGAGCCCTTTCCTGTTTGCAGTGGTGATGGACTATACTGGTGGACTATAATATCATATTGTGATTTGTAGTGAGAGTAGTGAGCAGGTTGAGAAGAGCCTGGAGAGGTGGAGGTACACGCTGGAGAGAAGGGGAATGAAAGTCAGTAGGAGTAAGACAGAGTACATGCGTGTGAATGAGAGGGAGGGCAGTGGAGTGGTGCGGTTGCAGGGAGAAGAGGTGGAGAAGGTGGAGGAGTTCAGGTACCTGGGGTCAACAGTGCAAAGTAATGGAGAGTGTGTTAGAGAAGTGAAGAAAAGAGTGCAGGCAGGGTGGAGTGGGTGGAGAAGAGTGATAGCAGGAGTGATTTGTGATAGAAGAGTATCTGTGAGAGTGAAAGGGAAAGTTTATAGGACTGTGGTGAGACCTGAGATGTTGTATGGATTAGAGACAGTGGCATTGAGTAAAAGACAGGAGGTGGAGCTGGAGATAGCAGAGCTGAAGATGTAGAGATGTTTGTTGGGAGTGACGACGATGGACAGGATTAGAAATGAGTTTATTAGAGGGACAGCGCATGTAGGACGTTTTGGAGACAAGGTGAGGGAGGAGAGATTTAGATGGTTTGGACATGTGCAGAGGAGGGACATGGGGTATATCAGTAGGAGAATGCTGAGGATGGAGCCACCAGGAAGGAGGAAAAGAGGAAGAACAAGGAGGAGGTTTATGGATGTGGTAAAGGGAAGACATGCAGGTAGATGGAGTGAAAGAGGCAGATGTAGAGGACAGGGGGGTGTGGAGACTGATGATCCGCTGTGGCGACCCCTAATGGGAGAAGCTGAAAGAAGAAGAAGAAGACAGAAAATGATTTAGAACATCTAAATGACATCTGCAAGTAGCTAATGTATAGAAATAATAAAATAAGATCAGAACTAATAAAAGAACAAATGAAATCTATATAGAAAGGAAGAAAAACCCCACAGAAGTGATGTGAAAAATGTGTTGTGTGAGTTGTGTTGTGCGAGTTGTGTGAGCTGTGCGAGTTGTGTTGTGTGTGTTGTGTGATTTGTGTGAGTTGTGCGAGCTGTGTGAGTTGTGTTGTGTGATTTGTGTGAGTTGTGTGAGTTGTGTTGTGTGAGTTGTGTGAGCTGTGTGAGTTGTGTGAGTTGTGTTGTGTGAGTTGTGCGAGCTGTGTGAGTTGTGCGAGCTGTGAGAGTTGTGTGAGTTGTGTTGTGTGAGTTGTGCGAGCTGTGTGAGTTGTGTGAGTTGTGTTGTGTGAGTTGTGCGAGCTGTGTGAGTTGTGTGAGTTGTGTTGTGTGAGTTGTGCGACCTGTGTGAGTTGTGTGAGCTGTGTGAGTTGTGTTGTGTGAGTTGTGCGAGCTGTGTGAGTTGTGTTGTGTGAGTTGTGTGAGTTGTGTGAGTTGTGTTGTGTGAGTTGTGCGAGCTGTGTGAGTTGTGTTGTGTGAGTTGTGCGAGCTGTGTGAGTTGTGAGTTGTGTTGTGTGAGTTGTGCGAGCTGTGTGAGTTGTGTGAGTTGTGTTGTGTGAGTTGTGCGAGCTGTGTGAGTTGTGTTGTGTGAGTTGTGCGAGCTGTGTGAGTTGTGTGAGTTGTGTTGTGTGAGTTGTGCGAGCTGTGTGAGTTGTGTTGTGTGAGTTGTGTGTGTTGTGTGAGTTGTGCGAGCTGTGTGAGTTGTGTTGTGTGAGTTGTGCGAGCTGTGTGTGTTGTATTGTGTGAGTTGTGTTGTGTGAGTTGACCTTAGGGATGAGGAAACCTTCCTGACTGACCTCCATGAAGAAGTCCAACTCGAAGGAGATGGAACCTGTGAGCACCACCACAGTTCAGCTTCATCCAGATGTCAACATTCTGATGAGTGTGGAGTGTTTAGTGTGGATTTAAACTGTGTGTGTTCTGTGTGTTAAATGACACACACACACACACACACACACACACACACACACACACACACACACACACACACACACAGTGTTTAAAAAGCACCAGGTTTCAAGTTTCGAGAGCGTCACAGGTTTGTTTATGATCTTTTCTTTAGAGTTCAGAGTGTGAGAAAGCACAAGATGGGCTTTTCTCAAATCCCTGATTGTGAGGTTTCATTTAAGGGATAAACACACACACACACACACACACAAACAGATCATCATCTGATTCTGAGAACACCCACGCAGACGTGTCCCAGATGTGAGACTTCTCAGAGATGTTTATTTTATAAAATATGTAACGTACATGTCCATCACGCAATCCTTCTAATACGTTATTGTTTCTATAGCAACAGATCGCCGGCAGGGAAATCACTCAGACTATGATGCACAGATTTCTTTAAATAATCATGGACGGGTCTCCAGTATCTCCAGTTCATTCAATTGCATGAGGAAGCCAATGGTGACCCTGACATGTAAAAACTCCCTGAGACTTCACAAGGAAGTGAGAGGAACCCGGAGGGGAACCAGACTCCAAACAGGGGTTGTGGTTGCTGAAGGAACAGTCACAGCAGACTTTCAGCAGGTGATTTTTTTTCCGCTGAGAAAATAAACATTAAAAATGTTCAAATCCATTCACGTGTTTAGTGACCCTGCTGTGACACGTCTGTCTCCTATCGGTCACTCGTCTTCACGTGATTCCTTATTAGAGTAACTTAAGTTATTCGTAAGTATTCGTTTCATCCATTTGACTACACACAGAGCACTGTGTTTCCCCACGGACCATTATTACTGATGCACCACCTGCTGAACTCTGTGCAGGATGTATGTAAGTCAATATGTTATACCCAGTGTGTATACAATGTTGTAACGGTGTAGTGAAGAGATCAGCAGGGTGATGGTGGATGGCTCTGAACCTGCTTATTCTGGTGCATATGTTCCTGGATCTCCTTCTTAAGAGGAATAAAACAGTGTCCCACTGCTGCCAGAAAATAACTGTCTTCAATCAACAGAATACCCTTAATAGAACCATTTTAAAACAGAAATACGTAAATCATACATATATTTTAGATGTAGGATGTCTGAGGAACTGTCAAATGTACAATATTCAATGCTATAATAATAATAAAAAACAGCTTTACGGTCACTCCTACTCATTATCCACACTGCATACTTGCATACTAAGCAGTACGGAGAGCGCAGGCGCACTACACCGCGTGAGAGTGTACTTCGTAGTACGCAAGTACGTAATACGCATGGTTTTAGGCCGACTTCTGATCCGCGCATGCGCACTTACACGGGCCGAGTTGGAACGCGCTTGACTTCGGGTGAGTTCGGGTGCCCTTTTAAAATCTCGTATTTCTCAATATGTTCGTTGTAACAGGCTTTATATGGTGTTCTCGGGTTTTCACCCTGTCTGTGGATGACCAGGAGGCTTCACCAAGCTGGATTAACGGCTTAAAATGTCTCGAAGGTCGTATTTACCTACCTGCATTAGCGGTCAGCGATGTGGCTGCGTCTCAAATCGCGGCGCGGTTCCCTACACACGCACACTACTTGCCAAGGGTGTCACTGCTTTCGCGTAATGGCGTCTTCTCGATACAGAGTGCACTACTTTTAGTGCCAAGCAGGCGTTTGGAACACGACCTGCGTTCAATCGGTCTTGCGATAGCTTCATTCAAAATAGCCAACAAACAGACACAGAAATAATGGATTGGGCAAGTCAGATATATGTGAGTATTTATAAATATTTATTTAATTTAGCCATTTTGTTTCTATAAGTGTTAGATTTTTGTAATATTTATTTTTATAGTTGAATCCCGAGTTGTGCTAGCTAGCAATCAAGCTAGTCATCTAGCGAGCTAACATGCTATCCTGGTTTATTAGTCTACTCACAAAATATAACTCAATTATGAATATTATTTTATTATAAACACAAACTTCACTTGATCTAAAAGTAAATAAAACTAACCAGCGAACTGACGGTGATCTCTAACACCCTGTGGTGTTTTGAAGCTAATCGACCAGCTTGTTATCTTTGGAAACAATTTTGGGATAATGTATCGCTGTAATATACTTTTATATCTTGTATATCATCAATCAAGTGTAATGACGCGTATTAATGCGTTAAAACCCAACGTTAATGTGTAATTCCGCGAGCGTTATTCCGTCACAGAGCCGTGTTGTGAAACGCATACTACACTAGCATACTAACTAGTGCGCTTCCGGTAGCGCGGAAACACGGCGTCCAGCGCGCGCGGTCCGTACTGCGTAGTATGGAAGTATGCAGTGTGGATAACGAGTACGTGTGATCGTAAAAGCTGGGAATTCACTGGAGTTCTGCCTTATTATTCATTATTATTATTAAATATTAACATTAAACATCGCACTTTCGACATTCCTTCAGACATCCTACATCTAAAATGTATATTATTTATATATTTGTATTGTAAAAGTGGAGTGTGTGTGTGTGTGTGTCAGTAATGAAACCAAGCACCAGTGTTTAATTGACCAGTGAAGAATGAAGCGTGACTGCTTTTCTTTGAACCTGTTTATCATTACGTTCATCATTGTGTAACGTCTACTCGTTTTGTTCCTGTGTAGTTTTTCATCTCGTCTGAATGGAAACAATATAGTTTCTGTCGTCGCTGTAAAAAAAACGATCACATATTAGCAGTTAATATGAACCGGTGCGTTTCTGACCAATCACAGTCCAGATTTACCCTCGTCAACAAGTGAACGCTGTGTGTAGACTCCGAGCGAGTTCTTACGAGAACCAGGGACTGAGAGTCTCCCCAGGAGAACCCGGGACAGGGATTCCCCCCAGGAGAACCCGGGACAGGAATTCCCCCCAGGAGAATCGGGGACAGGGAGTCTCCCCAGGAGAACCGGGGATATTGGGTTCTCTTGAGTTTTCTGCAGCGTTATTGATGTTATTGAGTTTGTTGGATTAATGGACAGACTGAAGCACAGGCAGGATTTCAGATATAAATAATAAATAATCCTGCTTGTGTTTCAGTGCTGTAACTGATCCCTGTACAGACCACAGCTTCAGTGTCCTGAAGGAAATATACGGTCGGTAGGTAGGTAGGTGGGTGGATGACCGGTTACCATGGTTACAGCCCAGCAGGTTGAGTACAGTAATAAGTCACACATATAATAATGTAAATTGTGGTTGTATTAAAACATAAAGATCAGACACTTTACTGCTTATGTACACGTATACGCAGTGTCACGTGACCATGTACCGTCTCAACCACTGAGCATTAGCCACGCCCCCTCAGAGGTGCAGTAGTGTCGAGTTGAGATCAGAACTAACAGATGGTGTGTCCATGTTTTCAGTGAAAACACACGCTGGTGTTTAAACAGCTGCACGTCCTGACGCACGTCTGCAGTGTTCAAGACAAACACCAATAAACCGGTGATGATGAAGGACCTCCTCTTTATTCAGTTTAATAATCTGCTGCTACAGGACCAAAAGTATCTGAACTAATTACCATAAGGTTGCTGCTGTTCGTGCTTCTCTTATGAACATCTCATTCCACATGTGCTCTCTGTGTGCTGTTGTAATGAGCTGCACTCTTCTGGGAAGATGTTCCACTGCATTTTTCTGTGGAGCTTCATTCAGCTACATTTGTGTTAAAGTCAGGTTCTGATGGAGGTGAGGAGGTTCCTGGGGTGCAGTCTGCGTTCACGTTCATCCCAAAGGTGTTCAATAGGGTTTATAGCAGGAGATCTTCCACTCCAACACCATGGAACGCAGATCTTCATGGAGCTGCATTTGTGCACATGGGTTATGGCAGAAAAAGTCTGGTGTCCCAATACTTTTGAGGAAGAAAACAATTCTGAGCAGGAAGTCAGGCGCTTGTTACCTAACTTCCCCTTTTAAAAGACCTCTTTCTATTGAAAGTGAGGATTCAACTAAATGTATTTGGGATATGGATAACAGGAAAAGGAGAGAGAGAGGGAGGGAGGGAGAAAGAGAGAGAGAGAATTTAACTGAATAAGGGAAAAAATGTCTTTCTGCTAAAGATGTTTGCTCTGATAGTCACCAGGATAAAGACTGTGAGCTTCCTCTGTTTTTCATGATCCTGCACTTTTGGAGTTTCCTGCTCGCTCTCTCTCTCTCTCTCTCTCTCTCTCTCTCTCTCTCTCTCTCTCTCTCTCTCTCTCTCTCTCTCTCTCTCGTCTTTCTTTATCTTGTCTCCTCCTGACTGCTTCTCTCACTCCTGCAGGAAAACAGAGGCATAGGATCCAAGATGACGGACTCGAAGTATTTCACCACCACTAAGAAAGGTACGTTATTTCTCTACCTCCTTTTATTTGTCCTGCGTTCATTAAGAAGGGAAAAAGATGAGTGGTTATTTATCTTCCTCGTATCTGATGCACAAACACGGTTTTAGTGTTTTATCGTGGCAGTTTTTACAGTTCCTTTATTCTTTGAAGTAGTAAGCCACGCCTCTTTTACCCTCTTGACTATGAGTGATAACCACACAGGCCACGCCTCTTTTACCATTTTATTGTTTACTTGACACCACAACTTTCTTATCTGAGGTCCCTGACCTGTAGGCCACACCTCTTATCTTATTCACTTACTGAGACTGACATATACAGATGTCACACCCCCTTCAATTTAACTTCAGACATTGAGGCCATTCTTCTTTCGCTGAGGCTGATCTATACATATGCCACGCCCCTTTTTGGACTGCCATACAGAGGCCACACCTCCTTCACTTTCTCACTCTTCGGTATTTTGTATTCACCCAAATGAGGATGAGGTTCTGCTTTTGAGTCTGGTTCCTTTCAAGGTTTCTTCCTCATTCATCTAATGGAGTTTTTCCTTCACCACAGTCGCCCCAGTTTTCATCATCAGGAATAAACACATTGCTCACTTCCATTCTTAAACTCTGTAAAGCTGCTTTAAGAATAGTGTATTGTGAAAAACGCTATAGAAATAAACTTCCCTTGACTGAGGACACGCCCCCTTCATTTGGTCTGACATACAGAGGCCACACCTCCTTCACCATGACTGACAGATGCATAGGCCATGCCTTCTTTGCTGTTTGACAGGTGCATAGACCACGCCCCCTTTTTGCTTACTAAATGCTTTAGTACATTGTGAAAGATTTTCCCTGTTGTGTTTAGTGGGAATGTCAGTTTTCTGTTTATATTCACACACACACACACACACACACACACACACACACACACACACACACACACACACACACGGAGGGCAGCACCTCTGCGTGTCAGCTCTGTTAATCGAAGCGTTTCACACAGAGCCTAAACACGGCAGTGTACACTGTGAGCTGAGTGTGTGTGTGTGTGTGTGTGTGTGTGTGTGTGTGTGTGTGTGTGTTTCACAGGGGAGATCTTTGAGCTGAAAGCAGAGCTGAACAGTGATAAGAAGGAGAAGAAGAAGGAGGCAGTAAAGAAGGTGATCGCCTCCATGACAGTGGGGAAAGATGTCAGGTGAGTTTACAGGTGCATTATCCTTCACAGGGACTGACATACAGAGGCCACACCTCCTTCACAGGGACTGACATACAGAGGCCACACCTCCTTCACAGGGACTGACATACAGAGGCCACACCTCCTTCACAGGGACTGACATACAGAGGCCACACCTCCTTCACAGGGACTGACATACAGACCAGGTCACGTGTACATGGTGGAGGTGGTTGCCATGGCGACAGTAAGAGCATGACCTGAGTGTTGAGTGTAGGAGCACTGGTTTCCTGCTGTAGATTTGAGTGTTTTAACTGTTTATTCTTCATATTTAATAATAGGTCAAATTAACTGAATAGATTTTACTTTAATTTTTTAAAGTCTGGGTTTTTATTAGATCAGAACGAGCTTAACGTTTTGAGGGCGTGACTCAGACTGTCATCATGTGTGTGTGCAGTGCTCTGTTTCCCGATGTGGTGAACTGCATGCAGACGGACAACCTGGAGCTGAAGAAGCTGGTCTACCTGTACCTGATGAACTACGCCAAGAGCCAGCCCGACATGGCCATCATGGCCGTCAACACCTTCGTCAAGGTCTGAATTGTTCTTCTCGGCTGCTACGTAGATCTCACGACACTTCATATATCCATAAACCAGCACCTGCCACCTTCCTGTATTGGGTTTTTATGTCATTAATAATTAAGTTTCTAAAGCTTCCCCTGAAACCCGAGTTTGATCTCTGTCCTTTTTAACCCCCGCAGGACTGTGAAGACCCGAACCCTCTGATTCGAGCTCTGGCCGTACGCACCATGGGCTGCATTCGCGTGGACAAGATCACAGAGTACCTGTGTGAACCTCTGCGCAAGTGTCTAAAGGACGAGGATCCCTACGTGAGGAAGACGGCGGCCGTGTGCGTGGCCAAACTCCATGACATCAGCGCCCAGCTGGTGGAGGATCAGGGCTTCCTGGACACGCTGAAGGACCTGATCTCCGACTCCAACCCCATGGTGAGGAACCTCACTCATAACATCTGTACATCTTTCTAGAGAATTCACTCACCAGTTAGAACCAGTTAATCCAGTTAATCCCAGCAGCCAATCACCGATCACATTGGTTCTTAACGACCAATCACTGATGTCCATTGTTCTCAACAACCAATCAAAAACTCTCTCTTTCTCTCTCTCCCTCTCTCAGGTGGTAGCGAACGCTGTAGCCGCTCTATCAGAGATCGCTGAGTCTCACCCCAACAGTAACCTGCTGGACCTGAACCCTCAGACCATCAACAAGCTGCTGACGGCCCTGAACGAGTGCACCGAGTGGGGGCAGATCTTCATCCTGGACTGTCTGGCGAACTACACACCCCGCGATGACCGCGAGTCTCAGAGGTCTGGGGTCGAACGTATCTCTAATACCATCATCTGAGAGACTTTCAGGAATAGTCTGGTGTTTCTTCAGTCTAAACCCTTTACATGTCCGTTTATCTCCTCTCAGCATCTGCGAGAGAGTCACCCCCCGGCTGTCTCACGCTAACTCTGCCGTGGTCCTGTCGGCCGTCAAGGTGCTAATGAAGTTCATGGAGATGCTCCCTAAAGACCTGGACTACTACGGGACCCTGCTGAAGAAACTGGCGCCTCCTCTGGTCACTCTGCTCTCCGCAGAACCCGAGCTGCAGTACGTGGCTCTGAGGAACATCAACCTCATCGTCCAGAAACGGTGCGTGGAAGATCTTTATTTTTTTATTTGTAATGAATCAAACTTATGATCAAACAAACACCACCAGGTGAAAACTGGGGCAAATTAATACATTTCAAATGCTCTTAGTTTGTGGAATCTTGTTTTGCTGAAACAAATACTTTCATTTAAAAAAAACAAAAACAACAACAAAAAAGTACTAATTTTATATTGCAATAAATATTTCGTATTATTTATTTTTATTTATTAATATTTTTTTAAGTAAATTTTTTTTTGCTGTAATATCTATTGATTAATCACAGCTATAAGTTTATAAGTACAGCGTCCCCTAGTGGTTAAAAATGGAATTAAAATTAAAAATGAGAGCAAAAAGGAAAAAAAAAGTGATTTCATTTTTTTAATGGGTTCATGATTCTAAAAAACCATATGCAGCAAAATCAGTTCAATTATTACCAAATTTTACTAAATAAATAAAATCTTAATTTTTTTAAAAGTCTTTAAAAAGTCTTTAAAAAATCTTTGTCCTGTTCAGCCTTTATTTAAAATAATAATAATAATAAAGACCATTTGGTGAGAATGTTCTAGATACTCTAGATTCTCTGATTTATCTAGATAATGTGGTCAGTATGAGATGTGACCTCCACCTGCTCCGTGTTTCTCTGTAGGCCTGAGATCTTGAAGCACGAGATGAAGGTGTTCTTCGTGAAATATAACGACCCGATCTACGTCAAACTGGAGAAGCTCGACATCATGATCCGTCTGGCCTCTCAGGCCAACATCGCTCAGGTGATCTCACACACACACACACACACACACACACACACACACACACACGTATTCGAGACAACCCCATCCCCATGTCCAGCAGCATGTTATTGAGTAGTAATCTCTCTTATAGTATAGTAGAATGATATCTTCTCCTCGTGTCTCAGGTTCTTGCCGAGCTGAAGGAATACGCTACTGAAGTAGACGTGGACTTCGTGCGCAAAGCCGTCCGCGCCATCGGCCGCTGCGCCATCAAAGTGGAGGTGACATTCCAGTGACAAAACCTCACCTGATTATTAACACCTCACCATAATATTACCATTTGCTTCTTCTTGAACATCTCATTCCACTAGCCTTCGTTCACTACTATAATGTTCTCCATTCTTCTGGGGAGATGTTCCACTGGTTTTTGTGAAGATTTGTGCTACAGGTGTGTTAGTAAAGTCAGGTAGTGATGTAGGTGAGAGAGTGAGGAGGTCTGGGGTGCAGTTCAGCGTTCACATTCATCATGTTCAATATGGTTGGAGCTCTACAACAGGAGATCTTCCACTCTAAAGTATGACGGGCAGATCTTCATAGAGCTGCTTTGTGCACAGGGGTATTGTCATGCTGGAACAGGTTTTGTCTCTTAGTTTAAAGTGAAGTGGAAAGTTCATGCTCCTGCATCTAAAGACGTCTGAGATGATGGTATGTCCAACCTTATGTGAGGAACCTCATTGTTTTGGAGACATTATGTAATTCTGATTGGTCATTGAGCGACACTGGTGACATCATACGTAGCGTTTAAAACATTATGAACTCTTTCATCACGTTACTGAAATAAAAACAGGAAGTAGAGTCGGACCAATCGGGTTACTCGGCTTGAGAACAACCTCCTTAACGATGCTATGACTGTGTTAGGTGTCTTAACGATGCTATGACTGTGTTAGGTGTCTTAACGATGCTATGACTGTGTTAGGTGTCTTAACGATGCTCTAATTGTTTAATTAAAAATAAATCCAGAAGCTGATGATGAACTGGGTTGTGTGTTTCAGCAATCGGCTGAGCGCTGTGTCAGCACCCTGCTGGACCTCATCCAGACCAAAGTCAACTACGTGGTGCAGGAGGCCATCGTGGTCATCAAGGACATCTTCCGCAAGTACCCTAACAAGTAGGTGTTTATTACAATACATACCTGTTACTGTTTCTCACACGCCGCACGGGTACCTCAAGTACTCTCACACATACGCCACACAGGTACCTTAAGTACTCTCACACATACACCGCACAGGTACCTTAAGTACTCTCAGACATTATGCCACACAGGTACCTTAAGTACTCTCACACGTACGCCACACAGGTACCTTAAGTACTCTCACACATACGCCGCACAGGTACCTTAAGTACTCTCAGACATTATGCCACACAGGTACCTTAAGTACTCTCACACGTACGCCACACAGGTACCTTAAGTACTCTCACACATACGCCGCACAGGTACCTTAAGTACTCTCAGACATTATGCCACACAGGTACCTTAAGTACTCTCACACATACGCCGCACAGGTACCTTAAGTACTCTCAGACATTATGCCACACAGGTACCTTAAGTACTCTCACACATACGCCGCACAGGTACCTTAAGTACTCTCAGACATTATGCCACACAGGTACCTTAAGTACTCTCACACATACGCCGCACAGGTACCTTAAGTACTCTCAGACATTATGCCACACAGGTACCTTAAGTACTCTCACACGCCGCACGGGTACCTCAAGTACTCTCACACGTACGCCACACAGGTACCTTAAGTACTCTCAGACATTATGCCACACAGGTACCTTAAGTACTCTCACACGTACGCCGCACAGGTACCTTAAGTACTCTCACACGTACGCCGCACAGGTACCTTAAGTACTCTCACACGTACGCCGCACAGGTACCTTAAGTACTCTCAGACATTATGCCACACAGGTACCTCAAGTACTCTCCCATGCCACATAGGTACCTTACATGTCATACAGGTCCCTGCAGTACTCTGACGTGTGTGTGTGTGTGTGTGTGTGTGTGTGTGTGTGTTTGTGTAGGTATGAGAGTGTTATTGCTACCCTGTGTGAGAACCTGGACTCTCTGGATGAACCTGAGGCGAGAGCAGCCATGATCTGGATTGTAGGAGAATACGCAGAGAGGATCGACAATGCAGACGAGCTGCTTGAGAGCTTCCTGGAGGGCTTCCACGATGAGAGCACACAGGTAAGATACACACACACACACACACACACACACACACACACACACACACACACACACACTTCAGTCTGTGTTCAGGTCTGTTTAGCTGTTCATTATGATTTTGCATTAAAACAGAGAGACAGGATGTGCTTAGTGTGTGTGTGTGTGTGTGTGTGATACAGGTGCAGCTGCAGCTTCTCACTGCCATTGTCAAACTGTTTCTCAAGAAACCCACTGAGACCCAGGAGCTCGTCCAGCAAGTACTCAGCCTGGCCACACAGGTACGTACACACACACACACACACACACACACGTATTTAGCCTGGTACACACACACACACTTCTGTGTCTGGAGTATTAGTTTTTTCCAGCTGTTTGTGTTTATTGTGTAGCTTTTCTATTCACACAGTTATTCCTTATCTGATTGTACACAGTGACGTTCTGCATTCTTCATGTTCTTTATTTAAACCTGCTGGATGTTGTTTGGTTTGGTTGCCATGGAGACTGGGTTTGAGGGCAAATGTCTGCACTAAGCGGATTATGAAGAATGTGAGCTCTCTGTGCTCTTCAAAGGGCTTTTACAAACTCAGAGTGTGGACACACACACACACACACACACACACACACGAGTAATGTTGCACAATATACCGGTATCACAAAGACCTGCTTTTAACAAATTATATGGTTCCTCTTTTTAATAAAACCTTTACTTTAATAGTGACAGCTGTAGTTACAAGTGTTTGACAATAGGGGGTAGTGTGTGGGCAAATCTAAATAAAATGAGTGCGATTAATTTCATAATAAACCACAAAAAGGTGTATTACCTAAGTAACATGTGGGTTCAGATATAGTTACTTTAATTAGAAAGACGTTTTAATTATAATTAAAAAGAGAAAATAGGAACATGTTCTGGTTTTAATGTCTTGAATGTTTATTGTGAACGTGCTGTTGCTATAGAAACGACGTATGAGCAGGCTACTGCACTATTTTTGCTGTTGTAGAAGAATTGACCCATGGGGAAGCGCGTTAATAAAAAGTGTAAATTGGTGTACAGTGGAGTGATGCACTCTCACACGCTCACATCTGTGCCAGGACTCTGATAATCCGGACCTGCGGGACCGCGGGTACATCTACTGGCGCCTGCTGTCCACCGACCCGGTCGCGGCGAAGGAGGTGGTTCTGGCCGAGAAGCCTCTGATCTCAGAAGAGACGGACCTGATCGAGCCGACACTGTTGGAGGAGCTCATCTGCCACATCGGCACGCTGGCCTCCGTTTACCACAAACCTCCCAGCGCCTTCGTCGAGGGCAGCCGAGGGGTGCAGCACAAACGCCTTCCTCCCCGCACCGGCTCGTGAGTGTCTCTCTCTCTCTCTCTCTCTCTCTCTCTCTCTCACTCACACACACACACACACACACACACTTGTACACACTGTAAACATCATCTCCTTCTCTTAGTGGTGAGAGCGCTGAAAGCCCCGATGTAGGCCAGTCAGTGGGCGGAGCCTCCGAAGCCCCTTCTGCTGTCATCCCATCTCAGGGTGATCTCCTGGGTGACTTGCTTAACCTGGACCTGGCTCCACCCACCACCACCGTGCCCTCCGTGCCCCCCGCCATGCAGATGGGCGCCATGGACCTGCTGGGTGGAGGACTGGACAGTCTGGTAAGTCACATGATCTTCTCCTCCACCCTAAATACCATGTTTACTTATGGTGAATGGCATACCCTCATTGTTCCTGCCCCTTGTCTATCTGCCCCTGCTGAAACTGCTCCTGCCCTTCCCAACCTCCTCAGCTCTGTTCAACTCAACCTCAGCCCTACACACCTCTGTTAATACTGAACCTGCCCTTGCTTTTGCCCTACCTGCTTCTGTTACACCTGCCCCAGCTATACACCTCCACTTCAAAAACTGCTCCTGCCCTTCCAACCCCACTTAAACCTTGCCCCTGCTCTATTTGCCCCTGTTGTACCCAGTTTAAAAGTTTAGCTAACAGGAATTAAGTGTGACTTTCGCTACAGGGGAATGAATTACAGGGGCAGGAAAGGGGCAGATTTACCTGGGGCAGATTGTGCAGGGGAAACAGTGGCAGGATGGAGATGGAAGGCAGTAATGTACTATTGATGTACTGTAGTAAATTACAGATGTGTTGGTAACTGATGTGACCACAGCAGTAATTTAAGTCGGTACCCTGCTGGTAGGAAACAGCAGAGGGCGCTAAACCTCGACACTCCGCCCAGACCAGTCCGTCCAATCCAGACTGCAGCTACAAGGGACGAGTCACGTAGATGACGTTTATAGGGCGCCGTTTCATCTGTCCTAATGAAATGCATTTAAATTGGAATCGTTAAAACGTGCATGTGTGCACTTGCGCATGTACGGTTCTTTTCCTCCTCCTGATCTCTCCATCTCTGTTCCTTCTACTCTTTTCTTTCTCCGCTTCACCTGCAGATGGGAGACGAATCGGAAACGGTAATGAATTTCAGACGGGGGGGAAGAAAGAAACGCACACACACACACACACACACACACACACACACTACTTTTACTGGAACTAGATGATCTCTTGTGTTCTGGTTTCCAATACACATTTTCTTTGTTCTTCAGTAAAAACTATTCATTTCTATTCATTCCTCGTCTTCTTTCTCTCCTTCTCTCCATCTGTGTGTCTTCCCTCCACCAGCTGCGTTCACACTACAGGGTGGAGGTTCAGTCTCCTGCTCCACACTCTCACTGTAGAGAGGGAGAGGTGTGTGACGAGATGTTTCAGTAATCAGTGACCAGTCTCGTAGTTTAGTGTGTGTGTGTGTGTGTGTGTGTGTGTTTTAACTCTGCGTGAATCTTTAGATGCCACGTCTTAATTAAAACGGAATCAATCAGCAGTTTAAAAGAGAAGCTTCTTGTTCCTCCCGGTTACCGTGATGCTGTAACCATGACGACAAGCAATGCTTCAAAGATCATCCTGGATCATCTGAAGGAGCTAAAGGAGAAAAACATGCATGAAGAGCATATAGAACACATTCAAAACCACCTTAGGCGTTACCGTAGTAACCATGTTAGATGTTCAGGTGTGTGTAAGTAGGACGTCTGATTACGATATCAGATCGCTCTGTTAGACCTACACACAAGTTCCTGTCTCGTCATTCCATCACATCCTGTATCATCATCACCACCACCACCATTACATCATACCCGTGGACTTCACATTGTAATACTTTCTAATGTGTGTGTGTGTGTGTGTGTGTGTGTGTGTGTGTGTGTGTGTGTGTGTTTTCTCTGTAGTTGGGCGGAGACCTCGGAGGCAGTCCTGCGGTAAGTCCCTGATCATGATTAAATATTTTATTTTTTCCTGCATTCAAGGGGGCGGGGCTACACAGGTCACATTGTGATGCTGAAATAAGAATTTGGAATGTCACATGATCATCTGGACAAGCTGCAGAAACTGTTATCAGTTCATGGGTAATGATGAGGACGAATAATTTAAATATTCACGACTGTTCATACAAACTCATACATATTAATTTGGGATGGTAAGAGTCCCAGATGTGCATCGGAATACAAGTGAACAGTGTGATGCATCGATTTAAAAAGGCGTCAACGTTTTTATGCATCGTTTTAAACATATTGGAGTCAGTAAAAATGATTTATTTAACTATATTTATTATTAGATGTGCTATACTTTTATTAGAAAGTGACCAAATTGGATCGCACTGTATTGTAATAGGGGTGAAGCGTATCGCATCTGCTTCATACGTCTTTAATACATCGTATTGTTGCTTCAGCCTCAGTTACAGAGATGCACATCCCTAATTTACACACATACTGCTATATTATAATTTGTGTGTGTGTGTGTGTGTGTGTAGGTGGGTGTAGGTCTCGGGGGCGCTCCTGTAGGAATGCCGGCGGGTCTGGGCGGAGCCCCGGCTGTTGGAAGCGGTCTTAGTGACCTGTTTGATCTGGGTGGAAGTGTAGACATGACAACGGGAGCTTATGTGCCACCCAAAACTGTAAGTGTGTGTGTGTGTGTGTGTGTGTGTGTGTGTGTGTGTGTGTGTGTGTGTGTGTGTGTGTGTGTGTGTGTGTGTGTGTGTGAGAGAGAGAGAAAAATCTGAGAAATAAGTTCATAGGAACAAATGAAACATCACTACATAGTGCAGTGAAAGACGGCGTCTCAGACATCAAACAGTTTATTAAATAAAACTCTTAATATCTCATTCGAATTTTAAGCCACGCCCATTCAGACTCAATAAATCGTTTTTCCGCTTGTCGCATACACACACATTAAAATTTACACTGCGCACGACGTGATTTTAATAGCATAAGCTCCGCCCACTGTGTAGATGTGGCTGCCAGCGATGAAGGCGAAAGGTCTGGAGATCTCAGGAACGTTTGCTCGGCGTGGAGGAGCAATCCACCTGGACCTGTCCCTCACCAACAAGGCCATGAGCGTCATGACCGACTTCGCCATCCAGTTCAACAAGAACAGGTGAGAACCCCACCTCCTCCTCCATAATACACCCCCCCTCCCCCCAGCCTGCAAACCAGAGCCAATCAGAACCTGGGGGGGGGGGGGGTGCAGAAGAAAGCAGGTAGCTCTTCTCCCTCACCGAGTTATACACTGTTCTGTGATTCATTGAGCTCATATGAAACCATCTGAAACTGTGTGTGTGTGTGTGTGTGTGTGTGTGTGTGTACAGTTTTGGATTGGCTCCTGCTGGTCCTCTGCAGGTCCTGACTCCTCTCAGCCCCAATCAGACGGTGGAGGTGAGTCTTCCTCTCAGCACCAACGGCCCGGTCATGAAGATGGAACCTCTCAACAACCTCCAGGTAACATTTAAACAACATTTCATACTTCATTCAGCACAAACATATGGATTTGTACAATTCAGTGTCCAGGCCATCGAACCACTTACTGAGCGTGCACACACAAACACACACACACACCCCCTCTGGAGTGCTACTATATGAGACGAGCTAAACATAAAAGCAAACAATGCTTTTTAGGGTTTGAGACCTGAAAAGAGCTGCTTCTCTATAAATACCACCCTGTTCATGTTATTCACTCTGTTTTTCTTTTCATCTTTTATTCCATGATTCTGTAAATGACGGAGGTTTTAAGTGTGTAGTAACAGACACGAATGCTGTGTGTCCGTCTCTCAGGTAGCAGTGAAGAATAACATCGATGTGTTCTACTTCAGCTGCCAGTACCCCATCAGCCTGCTGTTCGTCGAAGATGGCAAAATGGGTATGTGTGTGTGTGTGTGTGTGTGTGTGTGTGTGTGTGGTTATTTAGATTAGTGTTTATTGTTGTGTATAATGTTACTAGTCACCTTAATACTCCTCCTTGCTGTAAAGTGGGCGGGGCTGAACCTGGGTGGTCACATAGTGTATGGTTGTGTACGCGGCGTACCAGGTAGCGTGTGTGTGTGTGTGTGTGTGTGTGTGTGTGTGTGTGTGTGTGTGTGTGTGTGTGTGTGTGTGTGTGTGTGTGTGTTTCCCACTGTAGCTTCTCCAAATGGAGACTGGAGCGTGTTTGTCTGTGGGAAGTGTTGCAGTACACAGAACTGTTCTCACTCCTTATGTTCTTTTTATTCCTCTCTTTCTCCCCCCCCCCCCCCCTCCCTCTCTCTCTCTCTCTCTCTCTCTCTCTCTCTAGATCGGCAGGTGTTCTTGGCCACATGGAAGGACATTCCCAGTGACGGTGACACTCAGTTTCAGATTAAAGACTGTCACCTCACTGCAGGTGAGTTAACTGAAGAATATTCACCTTTCACAGGTATATGATACACTGTAGGATATAAATGTTGATCAATGTGTGTGTGTGTGTGTGTGTGTGTGTGTGTGTGTGTGTGTGTGTTCTTCGCCCTCACAGACGCGGTCAGTAACAAGCTGCAGGGCAGTAACGTGTTCACCGTGGCACGACGCACAGCCGACGCCCAGGAGCTTCTCTACCTGTCCATCAAACTCACCAACACCATCTGGGTTCTTACTGAACTACGTGTACAGAGTCCCACCCACACGGTACGGAGGGGGACAGGGGGACGACAGGAGGGGGACAGGGAATAAGGGGAAATATGATGGGAGAGAATAAAATGGTGGGGAGGGAGAGATTAAGGAGGATGGAGAAAGAAAGACAGAGAAATGGAGGGGAGAGAGAGGAAAATACAAGGAGAAGGAACAGAGACAGAGACCGGAAAGGTGAGACTGGTGAGGAGAGAGAGAAACAGAAAGATCAGATGGGATTGGTAAAAGAAAAATAAAGATGTAGAAAGAGAGAGAGACATGAGGAGAGATGGAGGACAAAGAAAGATAAGAGGAAAGAAGAGATGGGGACAAAGATGAGGAAGGCGTGATTAAGGAGGATAGAGAGAGAGAAAGATAAATGGAGAAGACGGGGAATTACAAAGAAGAAACAGATGGACAGAGAGAAAAGAGACAGAATGTGAGACTAGGGAGGAGAGAGAGAGAACAATCAGATGGGGGATTAATAAGGAGAAAAAGAAAGATGGGGAAGGAACGACTGAAGGAGAGAAAAAGCGTAGGGTAGAGAGGCAAAAAAAATGATATGGGGACAGACAGAGAGAGTGAAAGAAAGACAGGGAAGGTGAGACTGGGGGGAGAGAGAGAGCGAGAGAATGGAGAGATAGGAGAGATAAAAAAAAAGATGGAGAGAGGGAAATACATGGGGAAGGGTGGAACAGTTGGACAGAGACTGAGTGAAATCTATCACTCTGTGACTTTCACTCCATCCATCCCTCTGTCCTCCTGTGCTCTGTCTTTCTCTTCATCAATCTTTCTGTTGTCAGTCTCTCTCTCTCTCCCTCCCTCCCTCCCTCCCTCCCTCCGTCTCACTGTTTTCACCTTGAAATCATGTTTTTCTTATTGTCATTTTTTTCTGTCACTCTCACTTTGTCTTGTTTCGCTCTGTCTATCTCCCTACACACACACACACACACACACACACACACACACACACCAGGCTGCAGGGAAAAACAGCCCCCCCCCCCCCCCAGCTCACATGACTGTCCTTTTGAAGTGCCGTTTCCCTCGTTTTTAACGGTTACGTATCTCCATGGCAACGAAGCAGCCAATAGTGCGGATCGTCCCCTTTTTCCTCTCTGCCCCTTAAACTAGTGTCGATTGGAGTTCAGTTTGTACCCGTGTCCCAGCAGGTTTTCCTCCAAGTTCCCGGAATTCCTTTACATGATCCCAATTATCGTAATAGTTACTGATATCGAAAATCTAAATATAAAAAAAAAATCATCTGACCAATCAGAATCTGGAGACGGTCCAGAATGCGTGAGTGAGTTTTCTGTACCAGTAGTAACTGATGTGCCGCGGGGACGTGAGTACAGGAGCAGTGAAGAACGAGTGGCAGGATATTGAAGGGTTAGAGGAGCGATGTTCTCGTTTTTTGTGTACGATGCCGAGGGGGAGGTGTTAATGAGGCGTGAAGTGAGATGAGAAGTGTGTGTGTGTGTGTGTGTGTGTGTGTGTGTGTGTGTGTGTGTGTGTGAGAAATATCACAGCTTTGTCCTGCTGCTATTACACCAATCCTTCACTCTCAGATGCTAACAGTTTTCGAGGCAGCTAGTAAATATTCTGTGTGTGTGTGTGTGTGAGAGCAAACAAACCCCCTGCTTGTAATATTGTAGTACTTCTTTTATAAATCAGACCGAGTCACATGATCTTGTGTACACTATCACACGTCCCGTCACGTGTCCAATCACATGTTCAGTTACGAAAAACTCGCACGTTTTCTGGCTAATATCCTAAACATGATTTTCTCTCTCTCTCTCTCTCTCTCTCTCTCTCCACCCCCCAACCCCCAGATGACGGTGAGATGCCGTGCTCCAGAGGTTTCTCAGTACGTCTGTCAGAGCTTCGAGCTGATTCTCCGAAACTGAACATCGTCCTCAAGAGTTGGACCAGGAACCTCCTCAGATCCTCCTCAACACCTCCTCTGTCTCTTCCACACACACCCATCAGGATCAGCTGCTTTTAGTTCGTCGTCTTCTTCCTCCTCTTCTTTCTTTTCATTTTCATTCTTCTCCTCATCTTTTTTCTTACTCTCCCTCTCTTCTCCACTCCTCTTCATCCTCCCATACCTCTCTTACTTTTCTTCTACACATTCACCCTCTCTTCCCTTATCCCTTCTTCTTCCCCCTTCTCTCCTTTACATATTCCCCCCTTTTATTTTTTCTCCTTTTCTCTTCCCCTCTCTTTCTCCTCCTTTTCTACCTCTACTATCAGTTTAGTTTTATGGAGCTCAGTGTGTGTTTGAGAGACTCATGCTGGTGTTGAGGACTTCATGTGTGTACTACTTCCTTATAGATTTGTATTTGTTCCTCTGTGTGTGTGTGTGTGTGTGTGTGTGTGTGTGTGTGTGTGTGTGTGTGTGTGTGTGTGTGTGTGTGTGAGAGAGAGCATGCATGTGTTTTGATTTTTGCTTTTTCCTCCTATAAAGTAAACAAAAGAAATCATATAGTGAACCATTACAACATGTTAAATCCCCCATGATGCATTGCCTCAGGTTTGTTTCTGAGGCTGACTCAGGAGGCGACGTCGAGTCCAGTAACTCTGTTCAACATCTCACACCAGGACATCTGTACAAAACACCACGATTTTTTTCCAGGCTTTAGGCCACGCTGTTGTATGAACGTTCGCTTCGTAACCCTGGTGCACCTCCACAGAAGGATCTCATCATGGCTGCTTTTCTATTCGCCACCCAGCCGAGGTGGAACTGTTCCATCTGTGGGAGAAGAGACGCATCATTTACTTTTTTCTTTATTTTATTTTAAGAAATCATTCCGTGTGCGCGTGCGCGTGTGAGTGCGTGTGCGTGCGCGTGTGTGTGTGTGTGTGCGTGTGCGTGTGCGCGTGCGCGTGCGCGTGCGTGTGTGTGTGTGTGCACTACTCTGTTAATTATATCTGATTGGGTTGAATATCACCGATGCTCAGAAGTGTGTTTCTCTCTGTGTGTTCTGAGCTTTAATAGCTGTACGAGTAAACGCCTGCCGGATTCTTATCCTCACCCCAGTGTGGCGTCAGTTATTAGTGATGATGTTCTCGTTTTTCTTCACATCTTCTGTCGCTGTTCTCCTCAACATCTTGGCCTGGTTTGTAGGAAAGAGTATAAATCCTGACAGATGGCCAGTTCCATTATATGGCCATTTCCATACAATTTAAAATCCACAGCAACTTACAATCATCGTGTTTAGGGTTAAGGGCCTTGCTCAGGGGCCCAGATTAGAACTCACAGCCAGTATCTTAAACCCTGAGCTACCCCTGTGTGTACAGCAAGTACAATTATTCACAAGTGGAAAACAGTCCTTTCAGAAAAATCACTATATCAGATATTACAATGCTCAGAGAAATCACAAAGTTACATCTGACACTTTGCAGGCTTCAGTTTAACACGTTAAAAAAGTTCAATATGGTAAAATTGTATGGTTTGTTTGGAAGAGATGCCTGGAGAAAGTGTCTTCTCTATTAAAAATAACGGAGGCTGCTTTGTTTTGCGTCTCGAGTTGCACCTGAGCAGCCCACAAGACTCCTGGAACAATGTTTGTTAAACAGACGAGCCCAAAGTGGAGTTTAGCCATAATGCAGGTTGCTCCAGGCAGATGATCAGGGAGGTGCTAGCTCAGAGCTTAAGGCTCAAGATTAGAAACAAGGTGTTGCATTGGCCCAGACCTCACCCTGACTGAAATGCTGATGCAGGACCTGAAGAGAGCTGAGCAGAAACTAATGCCTTCAAACATCAATAAACTCAAACAATGCTGTACAGAAGTCAACTATGGGGTGTACTTAGTTTTGCACACGCATTTTATCATGATGCACTGATGTGATAAATCACACAATTCAACACGGTGCACTTTTATTTTCACAGAACTACAGGAGCATCTCAATAAACTCAAATCTCATTAAAAAGTAGATTTATTTCAGTAATTTATTACAGAAAGTAAAACTGGTATAAAGATTCATCACACACACACACACACACACACACACACTGATATTCAAGTTTTATTTCTTTTTATTGTGATGATTTTGACACACAGCCGATGAAAACGCAAAATTCAGTGTTTCAGAAAATAAGAATATTGTGAGAAAGTTGAATATTGGAGACTCGTGGTGTCTCACTCTAATCATCTCATTAACTCCAAACACCTGCTCAGGTTTCTCGAGTCTTTAAATGGTGTCTCAGTCTGGTTCAGTCTACACAATCATGTGGGAAAACTGCTGACTCGACAGTTGTCCAGAAGACGATCATTGACCCCCTGCACATGGAGGATGAGACCCAGAAGGTCATCGCTGAAGAAGCTGCTGTTCACAGACTGCTGGATCCAAACACATTAAAGAAAAGTTGAATGGAAGGAAATCATGTGGTAGAAAAAGTTGAAACGAAGGAGATTCAAGAATTTGTGGAGATTCACAAAGAGTGGACTGTAGCTGGAGTCAGTGCTTCAAGAGCCTCCACACACAGACGTCTCCATGAGCACAAAGTTCTAGAGCACTCCATGCTTCCATCTGCTGACCAGCTTTATGGAGAGGATGATTTCATTTTCCAGCAGGATTTGGCACCTGCCCACACTGCCAGAAGCACCAAAAGTTGGTTAAATAACAATGGTGTTGGTCTGCTTGACTGCAGCAAACTCACCAGATCTGAACCCCATAGAGAATCTCTGGAGTATTGTCAAGAGGAACATGAGAAACAAGAGACCAAAAAAATCAGAAGAGCTGAAGGCCACTGTCAAAGAAACCTGGGCTTCCACACCACCTCAGCACTGCCACAGTCTGATCTCCTCAGCACTGCCACAGTCTGATCTCCACAGCAGTGCCACAGTCTGATCTCCTCCATGCCACAGTCTGATCTCCTCCATGCCACAGTCTGATCTCCTCCATGCCACAGTCTGATCTCCTCAGCACTGCCACAGTCTGATCTCCTCCATGCCACAGTCTGATCTCCTCCATGCCACAGTCTGATCTCCTCAGCACTGCCACAGTCTGATCTCCTCCATGCCACAGTCTGATCTCCTCCATGCCACAGTCTGATCTCCACAGCAGTGCAACAGTCTGGTCTCCTCCATGCCACAGTCTGATCTCCTCCATGCCACAGTCTGATCTCCACAGCACTGCCACAGTCTGATCTCCACAGCACTGCCACAGTCTGATCTCCTCCATGCCAAGTGCAGTAAATAAAAAGCAGTAATTAAAGCAGGAGTTTATGAAAAGAAATCAACACTTGAAATATCAGTGTGATGAATCTTTATATCAGTTTCACTGTTTCTATTGAGTCACTAAAATAATCAACTTTTTAATGATGTTCTACTTTATTGAGATTCTCCTGTGTATAATAAACAGTAATATTCTATAGGAGCAGGGTTTCTCCTGACCTGTGATTAGGTAAGGAGTCTAGAAGGAACCAGAAGTTTGTGATTTTGGATCTAATAAAGAACAAATCGAGCCCAGACCACGATCAGTGGAGTCACGAGCAACTTTTAATGAAAAGGTTTGAACAAGTTTTAAACTTCATTCATAATTTACTGTTTAATTACTTTTCCCTGTGTGTGTGTGTGTGTGTGTGTGTGTGTGTGTGTCATGAACTTGGTGCCTAAAATATCCCTCGTGAGTGAGTCAGTGGTGACTGTGGTGAAGGAAAAACTCCTTGAGACTTCCTGTGGAAGAACATTGAGAGGAACCAGACTCAAAAGAAAACCCATCCCCATCTTCATTTCCAAATGTCCATCATTACAGTTCTATCATTGATGTGATTCAGTTCAGAACTGTTCATGCAAACTTCTTCCTCTGCCTGTTTTTTGGAATAAAGTACGAGTTCCTGAGATCAGAATGGAGCACTAACTCACTGACAGATGTTCAAATCCAGTTTTACACCAAAACTGTTACAGACTGTCTGATGGTCTGATGTGTGTTACCATGGCAGCATGTAACGTTCTATCCAACTGCTGCTTCTTCTGGTTCTGATCTTCACCTCTGTGCCTGTTTGAGACTATTAGCTCGCTCTGGATCTGAACATCTGCCAAGCAGGAGGCAATAAAGCCTCTCTCTAATCAAACGAGTTTTCAGCTCAGCACTTTCTGAAGCTCCACTGATGCAGCAATAAAAAAGTTCTAATTATCAAATTTTATATGAAAAAAAATCCGATCTAAGACGTCTTTGTGTTTATGAAGACAGATCAGATCACATGAGAGAACGATCAATCAGCAGATCAGATTCTATGATTCCTGTAAGGTGGACTTT
The DNA here is from genome assembly GCA_039877035.1 of Silurus lanzhouensis. Classification (NCBI taxonomy): domain Eukaryota; kingdom Metazoa; phylum Chordata; class Actinopteri; order Siluriformes; family Siluridae; genus Silurus; species Silurus lanzhouensis. The sequence continues at coordinate 43,432 of JBCEWE010000583.1, read as the reverse complement.
AAATGGATCGGACTTGTTCGTCTCTTAGAGATAAGATCAGGAGTATTTGAAGGCAAACACCTCAAACTCCTGGTCATGTTCCTCAGAGTGTTCCTGAAATGGTGTGGATGTGCAGAGAGCTTTCCCCTGCTGAAAGAGGACACTGCTTTTAAGGTGGCGGTGGTGGTGTATCTACAGTGGTTCAGGAACATTAAAGGAACATCCACATGAACACCTGGAATAAAGGTTTCCAAGCAGAACATCACCAAGAGCATCACACTGCCTCCACCGGCTTGCCATCAGACAAGGCTGTCTTCTTCCACTGTTCCGATCAAGTTCTGATCTCCATTGTTGGAGCCTCGGGTGGTGCACTTTAATCAGCGCTCGGCAGCTTCTCAGCTTCATATGCAGAAGACTGTGATGCTCTGTGTGTTCTGACTCCTTTCCATCAGAAAAGTCTTTTTCAGCAGTTTGTGCTTCCCTGTCTCCATACCTCCGGCTGTCCTTATCTGGAGAACTTTTAGTAGAATCCCTGCAGACCAGTTAAATCTCTCAGTGAATCACTGCTTGATTGCTCATCTCAGGAACGTCTCCTCAGCTTCACACCACGACGAGGGTGTGAGGTCCAAAATTGCGCTCACAGATTTTCTCGGATCTTCCACCAACCCTCTAAACCTTCTATAACCATGTGGAGGCCACAAATATATAGAAATAAATGTCTTCCAAAATCTCGCGATGATGATGTTTCTCCTCACATCGTTTCATCTTTAATGTCGGATTGTAAAATCGTAATTTACGCTCTCGAGCTGCTGGGATTCCGAAGCCCGTGTGTGTGTGTGTGTGTGTGTGTGTGTATGTGATGGTGTGTGTGCGTGCGTGCGTGCGTGCGTGTGTGTGTGTGTGTGTGTGTGATGGTGCATGCTCGGATGCTTTGCAGCATTTCATTATTTTTATCCTCTCCAAGCGCGCGCGCGCACAGCATCAGCGTCGGTGTCGGTGGTCTCGGACTTGATCGGAAATCCCTCTGCGCATCGGACTGAATGCAACACAATGCGTTTGGGACGCGCGTGATGCTGATGGTGGTGGTGGTGGTGATAATGAAGATGACGATGATGATGATGATGATGATGATGGAGACCCGACGCGTGTTTCGGCTTCATCCGTTCTGCTTTCATCCAGTCCCACGCGGTGATCCGAACACGTCCGATGGAATGAGATGATGATCCGCGAGCAGCAAAACAACAACAACAACAACAACAACAACAACAACATTATCATTAACCGGATCATTGATAGCGCGCGCGCGCGAGACCCGTGAGTGGATAATTGGTTTGATTGGAGCGCAGTTGGAAGCGCTGGAGCTCCGGAGCTCTCGGGATGGTGGAGACGCTGAGCATCGCTGTGATCGGAGCCGCCGGCGTCGGCAAAACTTCTATCATCCGCCGATTCGTCTACGACGACTTCTCTGAATCGTACAACCCGACACGCGCGCGACGCGTCTACAGACCGTCTGCGGTCCTCAACGGCCACATGTACGAGCTGAAGATTTTGGATGTACCGCCAATCGCCGCGTTTCCTTCCAGTCCTGCACAGGTAAAAACAACAACAACAACAAATAAATACAAAACAAAACACAAGTCTCTGCAAAATCCTAAAAAAAAACCCGCAAATGATTCCTCTCACTGCAGCAGGTCATGAAATAACGAGGCGGAAATGACGTCACACACGCCGGTGCCTTTAATTGATTAATTGGCTTAATTTCGCAGTTCATCAATTCGGGCAATTTTCACAAAAATACTTTTTTGTTTAAAAAAAACGTATTTTTCTCTGTTATGGCGTTTAATCCAACGCGCTCTGGAAAAGCTCTCCAAAGTGGATCAGTCAGAAAGCAGTCTGGAGGCTTTTGAAAAACGATGATGCAATTTTAATTTTTTTGCATTTCTACTTGTACATTAATCCGGATAAATTTAAAAACAGCCTTTTTGTCTAAAAACTCTTCACGTCCACAAACTCGTTTTCAATTGTTTCCCAGAAGTTGCTCATCTACGCTGAAACGTTGGAAAACGCTCACGTCTCTGTACTGCACGTGAACAAAACGTGCAATGCTTCGACGTGAGTCATTTCCGCCTGACGTTTATTTACTTGCTCTTTGAAAAGTCGCAGCGATGAATACAATTACGTTTTTTTGGAAGCCTTCATTCTGTCACACTGTGACGTGAAAAAGGCGTTTCCAGATTTATTCGCTTTGGAGAGAGTTTTCGAAAAGCTTCGTTGTCGTTGAATGAAAAAGACGTCTCTGTGTGGACGGAAGACTGAAACTTTTATGTAACTTTTCCATGCAGTCTGGTGGTTGAAGTTGTTCCATGCAGTCTGGTGGTTGAAGTTGTTCCATGCAGTCTGGTGGTTGAAGTTGTTCCATGCAGTCTGGTGGTTGAAGTTGTTCCATGCAGTCTGGTGGTTGAAGTTGTTCCATGCAGTCTGGTAGTTGAGGTTGTTCCATGCAGTCTGGTGGTTGAAGTTGTTCCATGCAGTCTGGTGGTTGAAGTTGTTCCATGCAGTCTGGTAGTTGAGGTTGTTCCATGCAGTCTGGTGGTTGAAGTTATAAGCGGTCTCTTCATACACACCATGTTCTGTGGAATAATATATTTGGTGCAGAAGATAAAGAATGGCTCGCACACCTCCTTCAGTGATGCTAACGGTGCGAGGTGTCAGGATTGAGGACGCTGTACCTCTGTAACACCACGCTAATCGCTGTACTCTGTGTAGTGTGTGTTGGATGGAGATGTTGCCATGGAGACGGTGCTGGGGCATCCCAGAATTAGTGTTGATGAAAAAAAAGCTGGTTTGTGTACAAATAACAGGATAAAATTACAACTTTAACCTCTTCCTCCATCTGTCTTTCTGTCTCTTTCACCATTTCAGTTTATTAAAACATCAGCTGCTGTTTTTCAACAGAACTCCTTAGAGGTTACCAAGGCAACCACTCTGCCAGGTTTTATTATTATGGGTTATAGAGGAAATGTGTGTTCAGTAAATATAATAAATGTGTTTATGGTGAGAAACAGAACCTGATGGTGCATTTCAGGACACATGGTGGACATTAGAGGTCATTACAGCACGGGGTAGGGGACATTAAAAGATGCTGGGGTGAAGGAGGTGGACGTGAAGGTCACTGGGGTGAGAAAGATGGAGTTGAAGGTGACTGGGGTATGTGGAGGGAGTTAATGGAGGCTGAAGCATGTGGGAGAAGTTAAAGAAGGCTGGGGTATGTGGAGGGAGTTAAAGATGACTGGGGTAAAAGGTGGAGATGAAAAAAAGAGTTAAAGGACACCAGGTTATGTGGAGAGCATGTGGTGACTGGGGTATATTGGGGGTGTAAAAGGCCACTAGGGTCAAAAGGTGGAGTTAAAAGGTATTGGGGTATGTGGAGGTCATTAGAGGGCACTTAAAATTAGCGCATTAGGGCTGTTTAAAACAACTGAAGATTTTCTAGGGGGCAAATTAAGGCATTATAAAGCATTCAGAAATGTGGAGGGTATTAAGGCACATATGGGGCACATTAGGAAGTCTGGAGGACATGTGAAGGCACAGAGAGGGCATTAGGAGGTGATGTGTGAGGGGGCACACGGGGGTAAAAGTGTGTGGCACCTGTGTTTAAGTTCAGCCTCATTAAGAAGTTCGAGCTTAATGATGCTAATTCAGGGTCTTACAGCATGTGATGGTTGGAGGAACCGCTTGAGAACACAAGTAAGATCTATCAGGCAAAGTGCAGTGAAGCATCATTACCCCTAAGCTCACGACAGAAGATGATGGAAAGCAGAAAAATGAGAGCGCTGGAGAGTAATTATGAATAATCAGCTTTTCTTTCTGTCTCAATTAAATAGCTCCATTAGACTTCATTAGGCTCCATTGGCTCCATTAGGCTCCATTAGGCTCATCTCAGGTCAGAGTGAACACACGTCCTTTAGAAATGGCCCACAGAACTCCTCGACTCTCAAAAGTTCTGACCTCATTCTGCTCCAAACCACGGAGCAGTTTTCAGATCAGTATGCGAGTCTCAGCAGGAGGAGTACCGAACCCCTGTAGATCCTCCTAATGGAGTTCTGCTGCGCTCCTCATGGCACAGAATTTATTAGGGGGATTAGAAATTCAGACCTGCAGGTAATCAAGACTTCATTAAGAATTCCTGCTGATCTCAGAGTCTGTGACGAACTTTAAATTCAGATGTCAGGCAGAAACGAGCCTGAACTTTACCTCACTATGTGTGAAGAGCTTCAGGTTCAGATGACCTGTTTCCTTCCACAGGAACAAGCTGAAAATATTTCCCTGGAATTTCTCATTTCTACTTTGATGTAAAGATTTAGTTGAGAAACAGAAGAGTCAACATGCTGGGGTATTTGAAGGGTGTTAAAGGATGTTGGGGTATGTGGGGGGGCTCATTTTCTCCCTGATCATTTTGTGGAGCTCCATGATCCAGAGTGTAACGGAATGTTGATTCTGGGTATTCAGTGGCCCAGTGGAGCTCTGCGGGATCAGACAGAGATCTATATAATATCGACAGTTCCAGAAGATTATTGATAAAACGTGCTGCTGTAGTTGACGTGAACGTGTTTAACACGGTAACGTGGTACTGATGCAGTGACTGAGACAGATTTTAAAAGAGATGAGATAATGATCTGAAATAACTTCAGACTGTGGAATTATGACTAAAACTTTCTTTCGGCTTCTCCCGTTAGGGGGCGCCACAGCGGATCATCCGCATGTTTGATTTGGCACATGTTTTTACGCTGGATGTCCTTCCTAACGCAACCCTCCCCATTTATCCGGGCTTGGGACCGGCGCTGGGAGTGGCTGGGGTTGGTTCCCTGACCGGGGATGGAACCCGGGCCACAGCGGTGAGAGTGCCGCAGCCTGACCACTAGACCACCAGGGGACCCTGTGGAATTATGACTAAATATTTTATTTTTAATCCAAATGTTAATAACAAATCGAGAGTGTGTCTCACTGTGAGCGACTCCTATAACATTCGGATTAATTCTACTGAATCCAGAATGAACACAACTTCTGCTCTTAAGGAGTCTCCCTGATTATCCAAATGAGTATTTAATTCACCAATAATAAATGCTTTGTGTAAAGAAGGAGATAAATTTGTGTTGCAAATTCTATGAGAAAATCCGAGTCGGGCCCCTGGGGGTCTATAAATAATAATTAATGGAATTGACTGACTGGACCTGCTTTTGGACACTGAATATTTTATGTTGGTGTAAAGAACTTTTGAGATCAGAGGAGCTGAAGTGCGTTCAGTCATATTTAATTGAATGTTAATCAGGTTACTGAAACAGACTTTCTGAGAATTTCTACATTTTGTTTTCGCTCGTGAGACAGACACACGTGTCTCCCGAGTGACGACTCTGTGCAGCTGCAGACGGTGGGTTTCGCCTGTCTGTCTGCTCCCTGGGTATGTAGAGGAAGTTAAAGGACACTGTGGTATAGGGGGGCATTAACGGTCACTGGGGTATTTGGATGGAGTTAATGGCCACCGTGAACGAGCTGTTGCTATAGAAACCATAAGGAATCAGAACGAGAGTGCTATAATCCTTTGCTGCTGTTATCAGTCAGACGGCTGTAATGGACAGTTTATGGGTGATAAAGTCGAGGGAATAAAATCTTCGACTGGAACCGGACTGACGTTTTCACACAAATGTTTTATGCATCCGAGTTTCTCCGCAGATGTTCGTTCTCTCAGTTTTTTTTAGTGAGTCTGTGATTGTGTTGAGTTGATTTATATGTGTAGAGAGATGGATAAATGGATGGATGGATAAATGGATGGATGGATGGAGTGCTGCTGGAAGGAGGAGGTGTGTTCGTGTCTAAGGAATGATGTCTGATCTGTCTGATATCAAATAAAGAGTTTGATCAGTGAGACATTTTTGGAAATGAATTAAAATCCGAGAAATCGATGGAACACCAAATTATTCAGAAATATTTAATTTGCCTTTTTTTTTTTTTATAAATAAAGAAATTAAATAAAAAGTAAAGAGAAAAAATATATAGAAATAAGTAAATTAGTTTATTTGAGTAAATAGAATATATAATATAATATACATGTATATACTGATGATGATGATGATGATGATGGAGTATAAGGAAGATCAAAATGATGATGATGATGTTTATAAGTATGAGGAGGACAGATGATAAGGAGAAAGAAAATGATGAAGATGATGATGCAGGTGTGAATAATGTTAAGTATGAGAATGAGGATGATTTGCAGGAGGATGGTGATCATAATGATGAAGAGGAGGATGGTGATCATAATGATGAAGAGGAGGATGGTGATCATAATGATGAAGAGGAGGATGGTGAGGATGAGTAGGAGAGTGAGGAGGAGGAGAAAGAGGATGATGATGGTGATGTTGAGCATGATGTTTCCTATGAAAAAGAATGAGGATGAGGATGATGAAGATGAGGAGACCGGTTATAATGGATTGAGAGGAGAAGGAGAAGGGGGCGTGTACTCCTGCTCCTGCTTCGAGTCTCCGCTCTGTATAAAGAAGAGACGAGAACAAGTTTCTATTTATAGCTCTACAGGATCGGTGGTGCATCTAAAGCACTGGTATGCAGCCACACACACACACACACACACACACACACACACACACACACACACACACACACACACACACTCACACAAACTGCTGACTGTAAGCACATTTTATGCTTCCAGTGTTGATGCTGCAGTTTCTTTACAGTGTGTAATTTTACAGCTCTACTGAAGCAAATAAAATTTGTGATACAGATTCAGAACACGCGCGCACACACACACACACACACACACACACACACACACACAGTTTATTATTATTATCAAATAATGGGTTTTTTTTGTACAATAAAAGGAGGCGTGGTCTCTGTACCTGTCAATCTCACTGTAGATAAAGTGGGTGTGGCTTAGTTTATTTCTGTCTAAGCAAAAAATAAAGAAGGTGTGGTCTCTAATACCACATTGTAATATTAGAGAATGTAGGGGGCGTGGTCTCCATCCCTCATTTGCAACAAGAGCTGAAAGAAGTGTGGCCTTTTAATTAGTATTTGTTTAGTGAAAGTAAAGGAGGTGTGGCTTTTATAATAGGCCATGGTTTAAGGTGCAATGAATGGAGTGATGGAGTGATGGAATGATGGAGTGACGTGGCCAATGTAGTCTACATCAATCACTTCTACATCAGTCACTACTTAGGAGGTAAAGTGGGTGTGGCCTCTGTATCTAGACACTAAAATAACATCGTATTACATTGACATGGCTCTGTAGTGCGTCTCGGAGTGTGTGTGTGTGTGTGTGTGTGTGTGTGTGTGTGTGTGTGATATAAAGAAGAGAATGCAACATACATCACGTTTTCTGTCTGTTCATCCAATCAGAAATGAGAAAAACTATATCTCATTAATATTCATTACTCTCTCCATGATGTGTATGCTGCACCCTGGTTCTCTCTGCGTCTGACTGCGTTCATAATCACAGCACCATGTGCGCCTCTCAGCATGGTGTGTGTGTGTGTGTGTGTGTGTGTGTGTGTGTGTGTGTGTGTTTGATGTTACCTATGCAGGATGAAAGCATTTATCTCCTGTTTAACGCCACTCTGTTTACTGACACACTTTATTCTGATTGTGTCCTCCGGCTGGACTCACCTCATGATGGATGGATTTAATTTCCACCTGTGTGTGTGTGTGTGTGTGTGTGTGCGTGTGTGTATCTGAGCATATCCACATTGGAATATCTTGACCTTGCTGAAATGATCTGAAGGTTTCATTTTGGTTACTGAGGTTATCTTAATGAGGAGGACATAAAGAATCGTGTGTGTGTGTGTGTGTGTGTGAGAGAGAGAGAGAGTGTGTGTGTGTGTGTGTACTATATATATATATATATATACCTCTAATTACCTTCACTAAGGTGATGAGATGATGGATGATGATGATGATGATGAGCCTGTGGGCATGTCATAACTATACTGGCATTGATGGAGGGTGTGGCCTATTAATTAGAAAAACTTCACAGAATTTTGACTGCAAATGAGTGGCAGTAATTTAGCAAAGCATTATCATCTTTCTGAATGAATAGGAACATTCAGTCATCGGTCATTCCCATCATTCACAATCAGTCCAGAGAAGTTTGGTTCCTTGTTAGGAGCCATTTCCAAGCCACTACTGTTATTACAAACATCTGTACAAACAAAGAAATTCCCATAAAGTTGAAATGAAACCCCAGACAACCACAAAGAAACCGGTGAAGAAGATGGAGGCATCTGGTACAACAGTGTCCATCTCCATTAACACAGGAACATCACCATGGGCTGAAAGGCTGGAAGAAGCAGCTACTCCAAAAACACTGAAGACTGAAGTGAAATTGTGTGAGTGAACACAAGTGACTGAATTTTTTGGAGGAGATGGTCAGAAGATCAGCAAACCGTCTGGAGATAAAAGGCTGAAGCTTTAAGTCTGAAGAACATCAAAAGCATGGTGGTGACAGAAATATAAAAAAAATACTGGTGACTGGTGACAAATTTTAAACTTGCAGGTCTTCCAGCATGGCTATCGGCGGGTCTATCCACAGGTCTTCCAGCAGGCCACTGATCCTAAAAATATCTTCAAAGCTTGTAACAAAATTATACAAAATGGAGTGACCTTCACAAAACACTGTGCTGGAACCCTTAGAACATCTGTGGACTAAACTGAAAAAAAGCGAGAAGAACGACAGACTTAAGTGAGTTCAAGCACTTCTGTCAGGAGGAACTGAAGAAAAATCCTGAAACGTATCCTGAAAAGTTTGTGGAAGGACACCTGAAAGGGGAACCTCCAAAAATACCAACAACATGTCTTTAAAATGTTATAATTAAAACAGTCTGAGGGCTTCTCTGGGAAATTACCTGTGTGTGTGTGTGTGTGTGTGTGTGTGTGTGTGTGTGTGTGTGTGTGTGTTAGGAGTGGCTGGATGCCCGCTGCAGAGGAGTTCGTAACGCCAGCGCCTACATCCTGGTCTACGACATCTGCTGCATCGAGAGCTTTGAATATGTCAAGATGATACGACAGCAGATCGTAGATAACAGGTAACACACGCACACACACACACACACTCACAAACACACACTCACAAACACATACACACACAGACATACACACGCACACTCACGCACACACACACACACACACACACACACACACACGCACACACACACACGCACAGACATACACACACACTCACTCACTCACATACACACACACAGACATACACACAAACACACACTCACATAAACACACACACAGACACACACACACACACTCACACACACACACACACACACATACACATACACACACACACACATACACACAAACACACACACTCACATAAACACACTCACACACAGACACACACAAACACACACAAGCACACACACACACTCACTCACTCACTCACTCAGTAAATGAATGTGAAAGCTGACTGCACCCCAGACCTCCTCACCTTCTCACATGCATCAGTACCTGACTTACTAACGCCCTTGTGGCTGAATGAACACAAATCTTCACAGAATCTAGTGGAACATCTTCCCAGATCAGTGAAGATTATTATAAATGTAAATAGAGACTAAATGTGGAATGAGATGTTCTCTCTATTTTCACCCCCCTCTCTCAGAGAAGGCAGCAGTAGCAGCAGCAGTGATGGTGGTGATGTTCCCATCCTGGTGGTTGGCAGTAAGAGGGATCTGCAGAGGCATCGTTTCGCTCAGCGCCGCAGCGTCTCCGTGTTGGTGAAGAAGACGTGGAAGTGCGGCTATGTGGAGTGTTCAGCCAAGTTCAACTGGCATGTTCTGCTGCTCTTCAAAGAGCTGCTGGGCATCGCAGTGGCTCGAGGACTCCGTCACAACCATGCCTCAATACGCCTGCAGGGGGCGCTGCACAGCAACCGCTGCTTGGTCATGTGACCCCTCACCCCATCTGGGTTTCTCATGTACACCACCAAGAGGAACTCAATCAGTTCACACTGTCAGGTTCTCATATAATGTTTAATCCTGATAGAGAGAAAGAGATGATCAGAGATAGAGAGAGGGAGAGGAAGGAAGAGAGGGAGAGAGAGAAGATAGTCTTCGTTTGCTCCGTTATTTACAGGGATCTTAAATCACACACACACACACACACACACACACACACACACACACACACACACACACACACACACACAGACTTTTATTGCATGACCATCTTTGATCCATGTTGCTTTGATGACAATAATCTAAAATGGCCACCAAAATGAAGCGTAGCATCACTAATAAACAATATCGTCTACATCTTTTCCCTCGTAAAATAGCAGGGTCTATGAATATGCATGAATATGCAAATACTGTATGGACGGCACCCTTATAGCCAACGTTAGCCAGTAGCATTTTATTCGCAAGGCTAGCTATTCTTTTACAATCCCCACATTATTGTATTCTTGTGCTAATTTGCATATCAAATCTGATTAGTCCAAAGTTGAAGTGAAATTTGCCACACCTCATAATCAGTATTATACAAAAATAATTACAGCCAGTAGTGGCTCTGAATTAGTGACATCACAATCGGAGCGTAATCCTAGCCCCGCCCAAGACTCATGTTTATACATCAATATTGAGAAACTCTGTCAACTTGCGTTAAAAAAGTGTTCATGTTTTATGGATATTAGTGACATTACAAACTCCATCATAGCCCCACCCCCAAATGAGCTTTGCACACACATATTGAAAAAGTTTAATGGGAATAAGTGTGAAAAAAAAGTCAACTGGATGTTTATGACAAACGTTTCTGTCATCCCATCTAGTAGCTTGTATATTTAATCTGTGTTAGTGATATCACAAACTCGCCCCTGATTCAGTTTTGTACAGAAATACACAAAAATATTTATAATATACAATTGGGACATTTGAATCAATAAATATTAGGGTTTTTAAAGTTTTGTGTCCAAATAATAATATTTGAAAACCTTAATGTTCAAATGTTAGCAATACAACCAGACTGCATCTGAATTACAGCCAGATTACAACCAGATTACAGACAATATACAGACTGTTTGCAGCAAGATTACAGATTATAACCAAATTACAGATTACAGCCAGATTACAGACTGTTTGCAGCTCGATAACATCTGTATTGCAACCAGATTACAGATGGATTACAGCCAGATTACAGCCATATTGCAGCTGAATTGCACAAATGTAATGTTTTATACTCATAAGAAAGGATCGACAGAAACATCTCTACTGTACTCATAGGTCTTCCTTCAGAGTGTTAATGAGATCCAGTCAGGTGTAGCTCGAATTTTGAGGTATAAAACTGATGAAACACACACACACACACACACACACACACACACACACACACACACACACACACACACAGTAATATAAGCCAAGGAAGTTCCCTGATGTTTGCTGTGGATGTAGTGAACACCACTGATGCTCCTCTTTATAAACTGACTTTTTCATCGAAAGATCTCGAGATCTGCAGCTGCGTGTTTTCAGATTTTCTTTTTGCATAATTGCGAAGTCTGGAATTCATCAAGTCTGGAGTCATCAAGATGAAGTTCAGGAATCAATGACTGTGGGCATTGGATTTTCTTACTGCATGTCAACAATATCACAAATAAGAAACTATAATCATTGCAATGTTTGGAAATTTTACTGACAGGAACAAGAACAGTGTGTGACAAACACTAATGCTAGTTAAACTGATGCTAGTTAAACTGATGCTAGTTAAACTGATGCTAGCTACACTGAGGCTAGTTAAACTGATGCTAGTTACAATGATGCTAGCTCTTATTTCAGTAGTTATAATGTCAGGTTTGCTCTGAGTCTGTGTTAGAAATGGTATAACTACACAGTACAAACTTCACTATACAACACTTATTATACACTACATTCTATAGACTTTACAATATACACTTTACACTACATAGCATTCACTATACAACACACACTATAGACTACATGCTATAAATGACATATAACACACTATACAATACAGACTATACACGATACAAACCAGTATCAGGTTGTGTATTTCACCCCGAGGCCTTCAGTGATGTTCTATTGTTCAGGTAGATATCCACCTCCTAATCCCATCATTATACATCACATCTCCAGAACCCATCAGTATAATAGAGAAGTGCAGTAGATCAGAGCTGCATCTCACACAGGATCTCATACAGTCACAATGAGTTCATCACTAAAGCGACGAACACAATGATCACAATTCAACACGTCTCCTTTCACTGGAGCCACAGCTCCACCTCCACACACATCATCTCCAGCAGGAGCATCCATATTCACCTCCTCACATCACCCCGGGGTTTCCTGCATTTCTGGACATTTGGTTTTTTTTTCCTGGGGATTTGAAATGAAGACAAATTGTGTGCAAATTCTAGAGGAAAGAAAATGCAGAATTATAACATTTCATGAAGAAGCATATCAACTGTTTTAGTGACCCTTTTCTCATCATGCCCAGCTCCAGTTTCTTGTAAATGGCCTTGTAAGTGTATCTGATACATCTGAAATCCGATTGGACAGAAACTCAGAAGTAAACATACACAACTCAAACAGTGCAACTGAGAGAAAAAGAGATTTTACAATTGGGAATTATTTAATACATATTCATGAACCTAAAAAAAACGCAAATATATATATACATAAAAATATATATTCAAATGCAAGATTTAACTTAAAAACAAATTAACATTTTGACTTAAATGTAAGTATTCTGGTGTTTAGGCCAGCAGAGGACGCCACTGACACACACACACACACACACACACACACACACACACACACACACACACACACACACACACACACACACACACACACACACTTTTCAGTATACACTATGCACTATACATCATACAACACACACTACACACTGTACACTAAATGCTATGCACTACACACTATACAACACAACACACTCAGCGTGTTTCATACCATTTCAAACAAAGTCTCTCCTCAATAATGAAGAACGCCAGTACATTGTAGTACATTTGCATGTTTTTTTCAAACCAGTTCAGGTCTAATCTGCACGGATGCAAACAAATATGTGTGTCTCGTCCTGTGTTCTCCTGCTTTCTTTAGAGGTCGTTAGAGGTCGTAGAACATTTAGCTAGGGGTTCCTTACAGATACAGACCTCAAGCCTTTTCTAATGTTCTACTGTTTTACATCACCTTCCTGAACTGAAGCATTTCTCAGGAGAGCATGTTCCTTCTGCACAAGACTTTTAAAGTCCGGTTCAGTATGGTTCCTTCTGATGCCACCTTGTGGAAGACTGTTTATCTGCAGACTAAAAGATTTCTCAGGAAATAAATCTGTTGTGCCGAAATCAGTTTTCAGATTGGACCATTGTTGAACCTGAAAAATACAACATGGAGCTAAAGTTCGCACACGTTGAGCAGGAACTGGTTAAAGGTTCTTTGTAAAACCCTACAAGTAAAGAGCCCTTCCAGGTGTAAAGGTTCAGTGTGTATTTTTAAAGTTGAAACTGTACAAAGTGTTAAAGAACCCATGAGGAACTCGGTGCACCCGGCAGAGTATCTTAAATCTAGAACCCTCAAACATATTTCATTATGTTAAGAGTTCTATGTAAAACCTCTCTCAGGAAAAAAAATGTTTTTCAGGAACTTTTGCTTGTGAACCTGGCAGAGGTAAAAAACAAACAAACAAACAAACAAACAAACAAACAAAAAAAAACATTCTGTACATTGGATTTCATTCAGCAGATAAAGTTTCATGTATTTTTTTTTTATTTGGAGCATTTAATCTGTAGAATCCTACACCTGAAGAACCCTTCCAAAAAAGAATATTTCTCACTCAGGAAAATGAAAAGTTCTTGAGAAACCCTTGTTGGTGAAACTGGCAGAGTTCAAGAAGTGAGTCAACTCTCAGAAATACACTTTAAAAAAAGACAGATGATTTCTCTTTTTTATCAACTGTACTTGGTGCATCTGACTGAAGTAACCACACTAAACAAAACCTAAGGGTTCTTCACCTTGTCTTCAAGTGCGATTCCATCAAAGGTTCTATGTAGAAACCTGTAACAGAGGGCTTCCTTGTTATGAACTTGCTTCATGTCATTTTATAAAATACTTACGATCCTTATGGCTTGTAAATTCATGACTTCTTCATTTGGGTCAATGTAGAAGAACCTTTCAGAAGTCTGCTATGTTCTATGTAGAATCCTGCAACTGAGAAGTTTCTTTTCAAAAGGACAGTTTCATGTGAACGTTTTATTTTACAATCCTGAAGAAAATGTACTAATTGTTTTGGTTGATTGAATTGTTGATTGTTTAATTGGTTGATTGTTTAATTGGTTAATAAACAAAGAAACATTATTTCTCTTGAATGCTAAAGTGTTGGAGTTGGTTGCTGTTGACATATTTTTCAGCTTCAAAAATATGAATTCCACATTTAGACCCTAGGCGGGTCTCGGGGCGGAGCAAAAATATGTTTCATGAGATTGGCTAGATCTGTAGTAACGGTGCCCTCCCACACCCCCAACCAATGATTTTGATGTTAAATGTTTTGTAAAGTGTGTAATTTAAGATCTTAGCACGTTTCTGAACGTGTGTGTGTATGTGTGTGTGTGTGTGTGTGTGTGTGTGTGTGTGTGTGTGTTTTGTGTAAAGGGCTACTCATTTCTTTTTCTCTTTTTTATTTTTTCTATACAAGTAGACTAGTTTTTTTCACTCTGTACCAAATAATTAAAAATAAAATAAATAATAAAAGAAAGTGCTTTGTGAATGATCTGAAATGCTTCTGAATATGTTTCTCATGCTGAGTCTCACTTCCTGTATTTTAGTGCATGTGAAGGAGCAGAAATACAACCAACCCAAATCACAATTAATAAACACTCAGGAGACAAAACACATGGCAAAAAAAACACTGCTTCATCAACGGGAAATAAACGTTTCGTTCCACATTTAGTCTCCATGTACTGTTATAATGAACTCCATTCTTCTGGGAAGATGTTCTACTAGATTTTGTGGAGATTTGTGAAGATTTATTCAGCTGCAAGTGTGCTAGTAAAGTCAGGTAGTGATGTAAGGAGGTCTGGGGTGCAGTCAGTGTTCACATTCATCATATTCAAAATGGTTTTAACCATTTATAACTGATTCATAATTAATGTAATGTGTACAGCAAAGTACACAGAGCGCAGCGATGCTTTATCTCCAGTTACAGTAACCAGTACTCCAGTTACAGTAACCAGTACTCCTGTAGCAGTAACCAGTACTCCTGTACAGTAACCAGTACTCCTGTTACAGTAACTAATACTCCAGTTACAGTAACCAGTACTCCTGTACAGTAACCAGTACTCCTGTACAGTAACCAGTACTCATGTAGCAGTAACCAGTACTCCTGTACAGTAACCAGTACTCCAGTTACAGTAACCAGTACTCCTGTACAGTAACCAGTACTCCAGTTACAGTAACCAGTACTCCTGTACAGTAACCAGTACTTCAGTTACAGTAACCAGTACTCCTGTAGCAGTAACCAGTGCTCCTGTAGCAGTAACCAGTACTCCAGTTACAGTAACCAGTACTCCTGTACAGTAACCAGTACTTCAGTTACAGTAACCAGTACTCCTGTACAGTAACCAGTACTCCTGTACAGTAACCAGTACTCCAGTTACAGTAACCAGTACTCCTGTACAGTAACCAGTACTCCTGTAGCAGTAACCAGTACTCCAGTTACAGTAACCAGTACTCATGTAGCAGTAACCAGTACTCCAGTTACAGTAACCAGTACTCATGTAGCAGTAACCAGTACTCCAGTTACAGTAACCAGTACTCCAGTTACAGTAACCAGTACTCATGTAGCAGTAACCAGTACTCCAGTTACAGTAACCAGTACTCCAGTTACAGTAACCAGTACTCCAGTTACAGTAACCAGTACTCCTGTAGCAGTAACCAGAACTCCTGTAGCAGTAACCAGTACTCCTGTTACAGTAACGAGTACTGGTTACTGGTTACTTGACAGACATATCTTCATGGATGAGTGATCATCAACTAAAACTCACCCCAGCAAAACAGAACTGCTGGTCATCCCAGGTGACCTTTTTTTTTGCCCCGCCCCTAATCCAAGATGGCCATGTTTGTCCTGTATTGTTTGTTTTTTGTTTGGAAAAGGCATCTCTTTTAAATATCATTTTTAACAGTGGAAATTCAACATATGGATTTTTAAAGCAACTGAGTGGATTACTGTGTTCCGACATGGCGTTTACTCGCTTTTTTGGTATTTTTGGGCCTTTGGATCTCTGCACTACTGACTCACAGCTTGTATCATTCTTTGGAATTGCAAGAGGTACATCACCACTACACCTGTGCGTTTTAGCCTCGGATGGGTGAAAGAAACCCCAAAAAGTCCTTGATATTGAGGCACAGTACTGTGTTTCATTGGTGAATGTTTTCAAACTGGACACTCATATCTGCTAACAGCTAGCTACCACTAGCTGTAGTTACAGTTCTCACGGCTTGCTGCCACCAGTTACTGCCTCTACTATCAAGGTGCTGCCTGCCTAAAACTCACTTATTGGGCATTTGCCTACTTTAGCTGTGGCCTTCACATCCTCACTACCGTCATCTCAGGGGGTCTGCCTACTACGGTCTCAGCTCCCTTCATTCCACCAGTTTATCACCTGCTGTAGCCTTAGTAGCTACCGCTACAGCTTAGTTTTTACCATCAGACTGTCACCGGCTACAGCCTCAGCTGTCTCCATCTCTGGGCTGTCATCTGTTACAGTCTCAGTCGCATTTTCCACCATTAGACTTGTCCTAAAAATGAAGTTTTATCTAGTCTTGTTTATCCTTCTGATCCCCCTTACTAGTGGGGTTGTCCATTTGCAGTTAGAAAATTAGTCCATTCTTATGCAGTTCCCTTATGTAGTCTCAAGGCCTGAAACATTTTCCAAGGTCCAATTTAAATCACAGGGGCCAAGTCACCCATTTATGTTTGGTTTTAAGGCTGCAAATCTACTCCATCTTCATTTTGCCTCTATATTTTGAAGGATTGGTTTATTGTCACTGCAGACTCACCTCCTGTTTTTTTTTATATCATTAAATTCTAGATCTGGGACTTTCTGCTGCAAATCAGCTAAGTCCAGACTTCTTGTTATTATTTTATTATTAATTTCTGGAAATCCGGGCCCTGATAGCCTTAAGATATGTGATACACCTGAAGATTTTAAATCAAGGTCTGGCCTGGGTATTATTCATCTCAATGTTCGGAGTTTAATGTCCAAACTAGATATGGTTAATTTATGGGTCAAGTCAACTGACGCTGACATTGTTGTTTTGTCTGAAACCTGGCTGACTAAATCTGTCCTTGATAACGATATTGGCATTGATGGTTATAATGTGTATCGTTCAGATCACCCAAAAAGAGGGGGAGGTGTTGCTATTTATATCAAATGCAAATGTAATTCTAGTTTGGTGCTCTCAAAATCGGTTTGTGAACAATTTGAGTTTTTGGCATTAAATCTTGAAGTCTCAAAAGACCACCAAATCAGGCTGGTTGGTTGTTATAGAACTCCGTCTTCATCAAATGACTCTTCTTCTACATTATCAAATTTGTTAAGTCAAGTTATTTGTAATGACACTATTGTTGTTGGTTATCTGAACTGGGACTGGCTAAGGCCGGTATCAAATGCTTTTAAAGAACAGTGTGACAGTGTGTTAAAGAAATCCTAAATGTCCAGAGAAATCATCATTTATTGATTTAGTCCTGACCAATGCCCCTTTTAATTATTCTGCAATAGGTGTTTTTTCTAATGATGTGAGTGATCACTGTGTGATTGCTGCTGTTAGAGATACTAAGGTGCTCAAGTCTACACCTTATATTGTTGAAAATGTTTGTTGAACAGGGTTTTTTATATGATTTGTTTTATTTTGACTGGAGTAGAATTGCTTTGTTTGATGATGTGGAATTAGCCCTGACTTTTTTTCAAAACAGTTTTCTTGATATTTTGAACAGACATGCACCTATTCGTATATTTAGAATTAAGGGTCGGGACAATCCCTGGTTTTCTTCGGAGATTTCTAAATTGCTCCACGAGAGAAATGTAGCCTGGGCAACAGCAAGGAGATCGGATACTGATGCTGACTGGCTTGTCTTCAGATGTTTGCGAAACAGATTCACTTCACTTTTCAGAAAAGCTAAAGCTGAATTTGATTTATCTGAAATTACAGAGAATCTAAATGACCCAAAAAAATTCTGGAAAACTATGAAGTCATTATCTGCAATGACTAAACCAACAGGGTTTCCGGTGTCTCTAGTTAAAAATGGTGTGTCTATATCTGACAAAGTAGAAATGTTAAATTGTTTTAATGAGCATTTCATATCATCTGGATCTTTGTTTAATTCTGTTGCTCCTATAGTGTCGGAGCCTGTTAATGACACCTTTATTACTGCTGACAAAACTTTCAGTCTTAGCTCCTTCTCTGTTGCTGATGTTCATAAAGCTCTGAAACAATTGAATCCTCGAAAACCTGCGGGCCCAGATCACTTAGACCCTTTCTTTTTGAAATTAGCTGCAGATATCCTAGCTGAACCTTTGACTCATCTTTTTCATCTTTTTAATCTTTTTTTAATCTCACAAACAAAATTCCCAAGGTATGGAAGTCTGCTTATGTTTTGCCACTTTTGAAAGGAGGTGACCCTACCTTGCTAAATAATTTATAGACCTATTTCCAAACTTTCAGCTTTGGCCAAAGTGTTGGAATCTTTGGTTAGTGAACAAGTAAAATAGTATTTAAATGCTCAGTCAATTTTATCTAAGTATCAATCTGATTTTAGGAAAAAACACAGCACTACCACTGCTGCTATAAAAGTAATTAATGATAAAGTCAAAGCACTTGATGATAAGAAACACTGTGTGTCTATGTTCATTGATTTGTCCAAAGCATTTGACACTATTGACCCTAGTATATTAGTGCAGAGACTGATCAGTATAGGTATATCTCAGCACTCTGTGGGCTGGTTTATTAACTACCTCGCTGATAGGACTCAAGCTACGCAAGTTGATGGCCTAACGTCAAAATATTTATCAATTTGTAAAGGGGTCCCGCAAGGCTCCATTCTAGGGCCACTTTTATTCACTATTTATATAAACTGTCTAGGGGAAAATGTTCAACATGCATCTTTCCATTTTAATGCAGATGATACGGTCATTTATTGTTGTGCAGCTACCATTAGGAAGGCGTATGAATGCTTGCAAACTGCTTTTGATAGAGTGCAAGCACAGCTTTATCATTTAAAGCTTGTAATGGTCTTTTCAAACTCAAGGAAAAAAGAGTTAGACCTGAATATTGTTACTGACCAGGGTAAAAAAATTGAGTTAGTTTCATCTTTTTCTTTAGGAACAAATCTTGTTTTACTTTTTCTGCTAGAAAAAGGCTAGTTGATGCCACATTTCTCTCTATTATTGATTATGGTGATCTGTTGTATATGAATGCCCCATCAAAGTGTCTTCAGATGTTGGATGCTGTGTTTCATGGAGCTTTAAGGTTTATTTCAAATTGCAGACCTCTCAGGCATCATTGTACACTTTACTTCAAAGTGAATTTGCCCTCTCTGTCAAATCGCCGGCTTACTCACCTTTATATTTTTATATATAAGGGGATTATAGGCAGGCTGCCAGGCTACATATCCGAATTTCTTTCTTTTGTACAGAGTACTTATGGATTACGGTCCCAGAAAATTCTCTTATTAAATGTTCCTCAAGCTAGGACAGAGTTGTTCAAAAAGGCTTTTATGTTTTTTGCACCTTCAACTTGGAATGACCTACAGAAATCACTAAAGCTACAGTGTCTAATTTCCTTAAATGATTTTAAACATTATGTTAAATCTCTAGAACATGAGTCTATCCACACATGCAAATGTTTTAATTAATGGCACTTTTATTTAAATTGAAATCCACTTGAGTTTTCTTTTGCGTTTTTGTTTGTTTTGTGATTGTGTGATTTAATTTTGTTCTGCTATTTTGGCCAGGTCTCTCTTGAAAAAGAGATTCTATATCTCAATGAGACTAACCTGGTTAAATAAAGGTTAAATAAAAAAAGAAATTTCATCTCCAGGTCAAGATCTCCAAATAACACTTCATGACTCTCTGCTCTCACCTCCAGCCACTGCTCGTAACCTTGGGGTAACTATGGACAATCAACTGTCCTTCTCCTCACATGTTGTAATGTGGCTCGTTCTTGTCGGTTCCTTCTCTACAACATCAGAAGGATTCAACCATTTCTGCCACACACACTGCCCAGGTGCTTGTTCGGTCTCTTGTGATTTTGAGACTGGACTACTGCAGCTCTCTGCTGCAGGTCTTCCCCTGAACGCTATTCGTCCACTACAAATGATCCAAAACGCAGCTGCACAACTAGTGTTCAATCTGCCCAAGTTCTCCCACACCACTGTGCTCCTCCACTGGCTTCCAGTAGCTGCACGTATCAGATTCAAAACACTGATGTTTCCCTAAAAGGCCAAAAATGGACCAGCACCATCTTATCTCAGTGACCTCATCACATCTCGCACTGCACCACGCTGTCTGAGATCCTCCAGCACTGCTCCACTGGTACCACCTTCTCTCAGAATGAGAGGTAATTACACTTCAAAGTTCTTCTTTGTTTTGGCACCGAGGTGGTGGAATGAACTTCCCCTAGATGTCCGTACAGCAGAGTCCCTGATTATCCTCAAGCGACGACTGAAGACCTTCATCTTCCTGAAATTCCTAAATTAGCACTTTCCAAGTTTGCTTTGTAGAATTCAAGAGTTATATTTATATTAAGTTTGTAATCTGGTGTACAGTGTAGATTTATTCATTACTGGAGACTCAAAGCACTTTTGTTCGTCGCTCTGGATAAGAGCTTCTGCTAAATGCTGTAAATGTAAATGTAAATGTGCTCCTGTTACAGTAATGAGTACTTCAGTTACAGTAACCAGATAATGAAGTAATTTCTCCTGTAAAATATTGATGAACATTGATGTTTTTCCTCATTCGTGTTCCTCAGAGTGTCTGCAGTGATGCTGGAGAACACTGATGTTGCCAGCTGCGTCATATCTTTTTCTCTACATATTTTTTCTCCACCTGTATTCCCTCAAACCCCACCTACCACACTGATGGATTGGCCTGTATTTGAGGAAAACCCACCCACCACACTGATTAATTGGCTTGTATTACTTTAAACCACGCCCACTCCACTAATTGATTGGCTTGTATCCATGCCGCTTCCTGGACTGGATGATCAGAAACAGGTCCCGTGTATAACACACATGTTTGAGGGGATAGAGAAGGACCAGACCGGTTTGTTGGATGTGGAATCTGGTGGTGTTGTGGATTCAGGACCTGACATCTCACGAACCAATCAGAGCGCAGGAAAAGGGGCCGTTTTGACCTATAGGGAAGGGGAAGGCTGTAAGTTGGCACCCAATCAGAGCGAGAGGGGGGCGGGGTTAGTTTCGGATGTATGCGCGTTTTTAAGGCTTGTCTCTGTTTGAGATGAAAAGGAAAATATTCCCTGTCTTTATTCCCATCTGTCTGTCTATCCTTTTATTTTTCTTTCTTTCCTTCTTTTCTTCCCTCATCGCTCTGTCCATTCTGTCCTGAGTGCATGCAGGACACTGGCCCCTCCCTGCGTGCGAACCCGGTAGAACAGTCTCGACTCTCGGCTCGGGAAGCAGAACCGAACCGGACCGGACCGGAGACACGATGTCTGACCCGCTAAAAAGCTCTGCTTCCGTCACGACCTCCAGCAGCCCACCTGCTCCTGCCCCGGGCTCGGACACCTACAAAGGCTGGCTCTTTAAATGGACCAACTATCTGAAAGGGTACCAGAGGAGATGGTTCGTCCTCAGTAACGGGCTCCTGTCTTATTACAGGTACCGCACACACCGATATTTACCCGCTATTATTATTTATTATTTAATATTTACACGCGCCACACCCCGAACCGGAACCAAGCGCGTGACCCGACACCTGCTTTCGCTCTTAGTTGTGCAGAAACGTGAGCTGTCAACCGCGCGCGCGCGCGCACGCACATACACACGCATACATATATATATATACACAGAGAGATATATACGCAATCTCTCCGGTTCTGTCCCAAATTCCTTCTCACGCCCTTCCCACGCGCCCTTCACACCGCACGTGCTCCGCACTCCCCCAAGTGCACTTCATTCCCAAAATGGCGCTGATTGACACTCCGCCCTTTCAGCCCACTATCATCGTTTTGAACCAAAAATCACAAACTTAAATATGATATTATAATAAAAACTAATGTAAATATTATATTTTAACTCTAAGCATCTGGTGTACCTCAGAATCTTTTCTTTAAATTTACTAAAAATACAATAAAACTAATTCCACACTTTCACTTTATACAGTTGTTAAAATGAATGTTGTTCTCTGGACCCTCTGGTCTGAGGAGCATGCAGAAGTGATGATCAGTGTTTTCCGATCGTGAAACTAAGTTTTGGACTCTTTGGGAATACCTGATATAAATACAGAAGTTTCAGTTTCTTTCCACGCTGTTGAAATAAAATCAAGAAGGAAACGATGGGGGTTTGGACTTTGAGATCATCTGGATAGTTTTCTGGCTGTGAGCTTCAGAATCCCTTAACAGTCACTTTTCCTCAGAAGGTATCAAGTTTTTACAAAAACACACAAACAGGAAAAAATCCTTGATAATCTGTTACTTAGATTCTAGAAAATCCAATATTCCAATGATGAAATCTGTATAACTGCTGAAAAGAGTTACTGAAATACAATAACGCACCAGACGTGTGTGTTTGTTTCACAGGTTGTGTATCAGATTAGCAGCTAACACTCGTTTGTGTTGTTTATAAATATCTACAGAAGAATCGATCGAGATGATCGTTTGGATCAGTGGCGTTATAGCCCTCAATCCAATTCATCTAGAAAATTAACAATCCAATTTCTTCATCCTCGTTTCCTTTTCATTCATTTTCCATTTTTATTATTATTTTTTTTTGTTTCTTTCTCTTATTTTTTCATCATTTTTACCCTTTATTTTCTATCTTTTCATTTTTTTAACATGTTCTTACTTTGCGTTCTTTCTTTCTTTCCTTCTTTCTTTCTCTCTCTCTCTCTCTCTCTCTCTCTCTCTCTCTCTCTCTCTGTCTCTCTCTCTCTCACGCTCTCTCACTCTTTCTCTCTCTATCTCCCTATCCCTCTCTCTCTCTCTCTCTCTCTCTCTCTCTGTGTCTCTCTCTCGCGCTCTCTCTCTCTCACTCTCTCTATCTCCCTATCCATCTCTCTCTCTCTCTCTCTCTCTCTCTCTCTGTCTCTCTCTCTCTCGCTCTCTCTCTCTCTTTCTCTCTCTATCTCCCTATCCATCTCTCTATCTATCTCTCTCTCTCTCTCTCTCTCTCTCTCTCTCTCTCTCTCTCTCTGTCTCTCCCTCTCTCTCTCTCTCTCTCTCTCTCTCTCTCTCTCTCTGGTGGTGGTCAGTGTGGTGAGATGATGGAGATAACTGGTGAATGAGGGATTGAGGGATATGGGATAAGTGGTATCTCCATGCAGGATCGCATGGCTCATTAAAGTTTCAGGAAGCTCTACAGGTGTCACCTGTGGCCCGGTCTGCTGCACCTGTTGTTCTGAACTCGGCGTGAGCGGTCACGTTTCGTTTTGCTCACATGCTGCGGCGGAGATGATGGAGACGATGGAGACGAAGGAGCGTCCCATATGGTGGGCGTCACCCAACCTAATTACATCCTGTTTTTCTAATGGGTTCATTACTGCATGTAGGTCTGTTCCTCTGAGGCTCTGCACACAGGAACCGCCAGCTTCGATCTCAAACCCTGCAGACCAAACAGAATTTTTAGGTTGAGTTAATAAGGATCGAGTCCGACCGGAGTCATGTGATCTGTAAGAAGCTCCGCCCCAGATGTAATAAACAGTTAATTAAAGTGGCTCATTTTTTCTCTAATAGCACGTTCCTCAGCACGTTCCTCAGCACGTTCCTCAGCACGTTCCTCTTACTCCACTACCACGATCTCATAATTACTTTCAAGCATAATAGCTTTTATTTATTTCTAGTTGCATTTAAAGTTCCAGTCTTTAGTTTCTTTTTCCACTGGAAATTCCTTTCTCTACATGTTCCATAAACACATCTATACTGTATTGTATCTAAAAAATGTATGTAAAAACAGAAATTGGTTTATTATCAGCTAAGTGTGTGCTGGACATGCCCCATGGACCGATAACTAACCCTATGTTAATACAGTATTAATCAGCACCTTCTGACCAATCAGGATCCAGAATTCACAAGTGAATGTCAAAAAAATGTCAACAGCCTGAAAAAAAAGTTGTGATATATTTAAGAGGATTTTTAAATGAAAATGATTAAAGTATTACACTCTCTGGACTACATACTGCACCTTCAATTATTTTCTAAACCGCTGCTTTAAAATAACCCTGAAATGAATTTGGAATAAATGTGTACTTTCATGGAAACGCTTTCCATGTTGGTGTTCCTTGTAGGTGTTCTGTATATCCGTGTTGTAGGTGTTCTGTGTAGGTGTTCTGTGTATGTGTGTTGTAGGTGTTCTGTGTATGTGTGTTGTAGGTGTTCTGTGTAGGTGTTCTGTGTATGTGTGTTGTAGGTGTTCTGTGTATGTGTGTTGTAGGTGTTCTGTGTAGGTGTTCTGTGTATGTGTGTTGTAGGTGTTCTGTTGTAGGTGTTCTGTGTATGTGTTCTGTGTATGTGTGTTGTAGGTGTTCTGTTGTAGGTGTTCTGTGTATGCGTGTTGTAGGTGTTCTGTGTAGGTGTTCTGTGTATGTGTGTTGTAGGTGTTCTGTGTATGCGTGTTGTAGGTGTTCTGTGTAGGTGTTCTGTGTGTAGGTGTTCTGTGTAGGTGTTCTGTGTATGCGTGTTGTAGGTGTTCTGTGTAGGTGTTCTGTGTATGCGTGTTGTAGGTGTTCTGTGTATGCGTGTTGTAGGTGTTCTGTGTATGCGTGTTGTAGGTGTTCTGTGTATGCGTGTTGTAGGTGTTCTGTGTATGTGTGTTGTAGGTGTTCTGTGTATGCGTGTTGTAGGTGTTCTGTGTAGGTGTTCTCTGTGTAGGTGTTCTGTGTAGGTGTTCTGTGTATGCGTGTTGTAGGTGTTCTGTGTATGTGTGTTGTAGGTGTTCTGTGTATGCGTGTTGTAGGTGTTCTGTGTAGGTGTTCTGTGTGTAGGTGTTCTGTGTAGGTGTTCTGTGTATGCGTGTTGTAGGTGTTCTGTGTAGGTGTTCTGTGTATGCGTGTTGTAGGTGTTCTGTGTAGGTGTTCTGTGTATGTGTGTTGTAGGTGTTCTGTGTATGTGTGTTGTAGGTGTTCTGTGTATGCGTGTTGTAGGTGTTCTGTGTATGCGTGTTGTAGGTGTTCTGTGTAGGTGTTCTGTGTATGCGTGTTGTAGGTGTTCTGTGTAGGTGTTCTGTGTATGTGTGTTGTAGGTGTTCTGTGTATGTGTGTTGTAGGTGTTCTGTGTATGTGTTCTGTGTATGTGTTCTGTGTATGTGTGTTGTAGGTGTTCTGTGTATGTGTTCTGTGTATGTGTGTTGTAGGTGTTCTGTGTATGCGTGTTGTAGGTGTTCTGTTGTAAGTGTTCTGTGTATGTGTTCTGTGTATGTGTGTTGTATGTGTTCTGTGTATGCGTGTTGTAGGTGTTCTGTGTAGGTGTGTTGTATGTGTTCTGTGTATGCGTGTTGTAGGTGTTCTGTGTAGGTGTGTTGTATGTGTTCTGTGTATGTGTGTTGTAGGTGTTCTGTGTAGGTGTTCTGTGTATGTGTGTTGTAGGTGTTCTGTGTAGGTGTTCTGTGTATGTGTGTTGTAGGTGTTCTGTGTATGTGTGTTGTATGTGTTCTGTGTATGCATGTTGTAGGTGTTCTGTGTAGGTGTTCTGTGTATGTGTGTTGTAGGTGTTCTGTGTATGTGTGTTGTAGGTGTTCTGTGTATGTGTGTTGTAGGTGTTCTGTTGTAAGTGTTCTGTGTATGTGTGTTGTATGTGTTCTGTGTATGCATGTTGTAGGTGTTCTGTGTAGGTGTTCTGTGTATGTGTGTTGTAGGTGTTCTGTGTATGTGTGTTGTAGGTGTTCTGTGTATGTGTGTTGTAGGTGTTCTGTGTATGTGTTCTGTGTATGTGTGTTGTATGTGTTCTGTGTATGCGTGTTGTAGGTGTTCTGTTGTAAGTGTTCTGTGTATGTGTTCTGTGTATGCGTGTTGTAGGTGTTCTGTGTATGTGTGTTGTAGGTGTTCTGTTGTAAGTGTTCTGTGTATGTGTTCTGTGTATGTGTGTTGTAGGTGTTCTGTGTATGTGTGTTGTAGGTGTTCTGTGTATGTGTGTTGTAGGTGTTCTGTTGTAAGTGTTCTGTGTATGTGTTCTGTGTATGTGTGTTGTAGGTGTTCTGTTGTAAGTGTTCTGTGTATGTGTTCTGTGTATGTGTGTTGTAGGTGTTCTGTGTATGTGTGTTGTAGGTGTTCTGTGTATGTGTGTTGTAGGTGTTCTGTTGTAAGTGTTCTGTGTATGTGTTCTGTGTATGTGTGTTGTAGGTGTTCTGTTGTAAGTGTTCTGTGTATGTGTTCTGTGTATGCGTGTTGTAGGTGTTCTGTGTATGTGTGTTGTAGGTGTTCTGTTTTAAGTGTTCTGTGTATGTGTTCTGTGTATGTGTGTTGTATGTGTTCTGTGTATGCGTGTTGTAGGTGTTCTGTTGTAAGTGTTCTGTGTATGTGTTCTGTGTATGCGTGTTGTAGGTGTTCTGTGTATGTGTGTTGTAGGTGTTCTGTTGTAAGTGTTCTGTGTAGGTGTTCTGTGTATGTGTGTTGTAGGTGTTCTGTGTATGCGTGTTGTAGGTGTTCTGTGTATGTGTGTTGTAGGTGTTCTGTTGTAAGTGTTCTGTGTATGTGTTCTGTGTATGTGTGTTGTATGTGTTCTGTGTATGTGTGTTGTAGGTGTTCTGTGTATGCGTGTTGTAGGTGTTCTGTGTAGGTGTGTTGTAGGTGTTCTGTTGTAGGTGTTCTGTGTAGGTGTTCTGTGTATGTGTGTTGTAGGTGTTCTGTGTATGTGTGTTGTAGGTGTTCTGTGTAGGTGTTCTGTGTATGCGTGTTGTAGGTGTTCTGTGTAGGTGTTCTGTTGTAGGTGTTCTGTGTATGCGTGTTGTAGGTGTTCTGTGTAGGTGTTCTGTGTATGTGTGTTGTAGGTGTTCTGTTGTAGGTGTTCTGTGTAGGTGTTCTGTGTATGTGTGTTGTAGGTGTTCTGTGTATGTGTTCTGTGTATGCGTGTTGTAGGTGTTCTGTGTAGGTGTTCTGTGTATGTGTGTTGTAGGTGTTCTGTTGTAGGTGTTCTGTGTAGGTGTTCTGTGTATGTGTGTTGTAGGTGTTCTGTTGTAGGTGTTCTGTGTATGTGTTCTGTGTATGCGTGTTGTAGGTGTTCTGTGTATGCGTGTTGTAGGTGTTCTGTGTATGTGTGTTGTAGGTGTTCTGTTGTAAGTGTTCTGTGTATGTGTTCTGTGTATGTGTGTTGTAGGTGTTCTGTGTATGCGTGTTGTAGGTGTTCTGTGTATGTGTTCTGTGTATGTGTTCTGTGTATGTGTTCTGTGTATGTGTGTTGTAGGTGTTCTGTGTATGCGTGTTGTAGGTGTTCTGTGTAGGTGTGTTGTAGGTGTTCTGTTGTAGGTGTTCTGTGTATGTGTGTTGTAGGTGTTCTGTGTATGTGTGTTGTAGGTGTTCTGTGTAGGTGTTCTGTGTATGCGTGTTGTAGGTGTTCTGTGTATGTGTGTTGTAGGTGTTCTGTTGTAAGTGTTCTGTGTATGTGTTCTGTGTATGTGTGTTGTAGGTGTTCTGTGTATGCGTGTTGTAGGTGTTCTGTGTATGTGTTCTGTGTAGGTGTTCTGTTGTAGGTGTTCTGTGTAGGTGTTCTGTGTATGTGTGTTGTAGCTGTTCTGTTGTAGGTGTTCTGTGTATGTGTTCT
Organism: Silurus lanzhouensis; assembly: GCA_039877035.1. Lineage (NCBI taxonomy): Eukaryota > Metazoa > Chordata > Actinopteri > Siluriformes > Siluridae > Silurus > Silurus lanzhouensis. The sequence continues at coordinate 15,425 of JBCEWE010000583.1, read as the reverse complement.
GTGTATGTGTGTTGTAGGTGTTCTGTGTAGGTGTTCTGTGTATGTGTGTTGTAGGTGTTCTGTGTAGGTGTTCTGTTGTAGGTGTTCTGTGTATGCGTGTTGTAGGTGTTCTGTGTAGGTGTTCTGTGTATGTGTGTTGTAGGTGTTCTGTTGTAGGTGTTCTGTGTAGGTGTTCTGTGTATGTGTGTTGTAGGTGTTCTGTTGTAGGTGTTCTGTGTAGGTGTTCTGTGTATGTGTGTTGTAGGTGTTCTGTGTATGTGTTCTGTGTATGCGTGTTGTAGGTGTTCTGTGTAGGTGTTCTGTGTATGTGTGTTGTAGGTGTTCTGTGTAGGTGTTCTGTGTATGTGTGTTGTAGGTGTTCTGTTGTAGGTGTTCTGTGTATGTGTTCTGTGTATGTGTGTTGTAGGTGTTCTGTGTATGCGTGTTGTAGGTGTTCTGTGTATGCGTGTTGTAGGTGTTCTGTTGTAGGTGTTCTGTGTATGTGTGTTGTAGGTGTTCTGTGTATGCGTGTTATAGGTGTTCTGTTGTAGGTGTTCTGTGTATGTGTTCTGTGTATGTGTGTTGTAGGTGTTCTGTGTATGTGTTCTGTGTATGTGTGTTGTAGGTGTTCTGTTGTAGGTGTTCTGTGTATGTGTTCTGTGTATGTGTGTTGTAGGTGTTCTGTGTATGCGTGTTGTAGGTGTTCTGTGTAGGTGTTCTGTGTATGTGTGATGTAGGTGTTCTGTGTACGCGTGTTGTAGGTGTTCTGTGTATGTGTGTTGTAGGTGTTCTGTGTATGCGTGTTGTTGGTGTTCTGTGTATGTGTGTTGTAGGTGTTCTGTGTATGCGTGTTGTAGGTGTTCTGTGTATGCGTGTTGTAGGTGTTCTGTGTATGCGTGTTGTAGGTGTTCTGTGTATGCGTGTTGTTGGTGTTCTGTGTATGCGTGTTGTAGGTGTTCTGTGTATGTGTGTTGTAGGTGTTCTGTGGATGTGTGTTGTAGGTGTTCTGTGTACGCGTGTTGTAGGTGTTCTGTGTATGTGTGTTGTAGGTGTTCTGTGTATGCGTGTTGTAGGTGTTCTGTGTATGTGTGTTGTATGTGTTCTGTTGTAGGTGTTCTGTCTATGTGTGTTGTAGGTGTTCTGTGTATGCGTGTTGTAGGTGTTCTGTGTATGCGTGTTGTAGGTGTTCTGTGTATGCGTGTTGTAGGTGTTCTGTTGTAGGTGTTCTGTGAATGTGTGTTGTAGGTGTTCTGTTGTAGGTGTTCTGTGAATGTGTGTTGTAGGTTTTCTGTTGTAGGTGTTCTGTGAATGTGTGTTGTAGGTGTTCTGTTGTAGGTGTTCTGTGAATGTGTGTTGTAGGTGTTCTGTTGTAGGTGTTCTGTGAATGCGTGTTGTAGGTGTTCTGTTGTAGGTGTTCTGTGAATGTGTGTTGTAGGTGTTCTGTTGTAGGTGTTCTGTGTATGCGTGTTGTAGGTGTTCTGTGTATGTGTGTTGTAGGTGTTCTGTGTAGGTGTTCTGTGTATGTGTGTTGTAGGTGTTCTGTGTATGCGTGTTGTAGGTGTTCTGTGTATGCGTGTTGTAGGTGTTCTGTTGTAGGTGTTCTGTGTATGTGTGTTGTAGGTGTTCTGTGTATGCGTGTTGTAGGTGTTCTGTTGTAGGTGTTCTGTGTATGTGTGTTGTAGGTGTTCTGTGTATGCGTGTTGTAGGTGTTCTGTTGTAGGTGTTCTGTGTATGCATGTTGTAGGTGTTCTGTTGTAGGTGTTCTGTGTATGCGTGTTGTAGGTGTTCTGTTGTAGGTGTTCTGTGTATGCGTGTTGTAGGTGTTCTGTTGTAGGTGTTCTGTGTATGCGTGTTGTAGGTGTTCTGTTGTAGGTGTTCTGTGTATGCGTGTTGTAGGTGTTCTGTTGTAGGTGTTCTGTGTATGCGTGTTGTAGGTGTTCTGTTGTAGGTGTTCTGTGTATGCGTGTTGTAGGTGTTCTGTCTAGGTGTTCTGTGTATGCGTATTGTAGGTGTTCTGTGTATGCGTGTTGTAGGTGTTCTGTGTATGCGTGTTGTAGGTGTTCTCTTGTAGGTGTTCTGTGTATGCGTGTTGTAGGTGTTCTGTGTATGTGTGTTGTAGGTGTTCTGTGGATGTGTGTTGTAGGTGTTCTGTGTATGTGTGTTGTAGGTGTTCTGTGTATGCGTGTTGTAGGTGTTCTGTTGTAGGTGTTCTGTGAATGTGTGTTGTAGGTGTTCTGTGTATGTGTGTTGTAGGTGTTCTGTGTATGCGTGTTGTAGGTGTTCTGTTGTAGGTGTTCTGTGTATGTGTGTTGTAGGTGTTCTGTGTATGCGTGTTGTAGGTGTTCTGTTGTAGGTGTTCTGTGTATGTGTGTTGTAGGTGTTCTGTGTATGTGTGTTTTAGGTGTTCTGTGTATGCGTGTTGTAGGTGTTCTGTTGTAGGTGTTCCGTGTATGCGTGTTGTAGGTGTTCTGTTGTAGGTGTTCTGTGTATGCGTGTTGTAGGTGTTCTGTTGTAGGTGTTCTGTGTATGCGTGTTGTAGGTGTTCTGTTGTAGGTGTTCTGTGTATGCGTGTTGTAGGTGTTCTGTTGTAGGTGTTCTGTGTATGCGTGTTGTAGGTGTTCTGTGTATGCGTGTTGTAGGTGTTCTGTGTATGCATGTTGTAGGTGTTCTGTGTAGGTGTTCCGTGTATGCGTGTTGTAGGTGTTCTGTGTATGCGTGTTGTAGGTGTTCTGTTGTAGGTGTTCTGTGTATGCGTGTTGTAGGTGTTCTGTCTAGGTGTTCTGTGTATGCGTATTGTAGGTGTTCTGTGTATGCGTGTTGTAGGTGTTCTGTGTATGCGTGTTGTAGGTGTTCTCTTGTAGGTGTTCTGTGTATGCGTGTTGTAGGTGTTCTGTGTATGTGTGTTGTAGGTGTTCTGTGTATGCGTGTTGTAGGTGTTCTGTGTAT
>JBCEWE010000583.1:5000-7500 GCA_039877035.1 Silurus lanzhouensis | reverse complement strand
GGGTTTGTTGTTTTAGTAAAATGTTCCATAAAATTCACCTCCAGATGTGAAACGTCTCTCTGTAATGCACGTGTTGTTATATTGTGTTTTTGTACAGTATTGATGGTTTCTATAATCGTGACGTGATACTGGTGGTATTAAGAGCTGGATTAAGTCGGGTACGTCTTCACTGAAGGCCCTGGAACCGAATGCACAGCCCACCACTGACATGTTGGAATCCATATTTCCCTCAATAAACCGCAGCTCCACAGTACCAGCAGCACTCATGCAGCCCCAGACCATGATGCTGCCACCACCATGCTTGTCTGTAGGAAAGACACAATGTTCTTGGTTCTCCTCACCAGGGCGTCTCCACACATGCTGGACACCAGCTGAGCCAAACACGTTTATCTTTATCTCATCAGACCACAGAACATGGTTCCAGTAATTCATGCTCTTGGACATGTTGTTCTTCAGCAAACTGTTTGAGGGCTTTCTTGTGAACAGCTTCAGAAGAGGCTCCTTTTGGGATGACGGCCTGCAAACCGACTTGTTGCAGTGTGTGGCGTACGGTCTGAGCACTGACGAGCAGATCTTCTGCTTCTGCAACCTCTAAAGCAGTGCTGCAGCACTTACACGTCTGTTTTATGAAGCAACTTCTGCACCTGACTCACAGCACGACTTGACTTCTCTGATGGACCCTTGTGAGGTCTGTTCCGAGTGGAACCCGTGTTAGAAAACCTCTGTATGACCCTGAACACTGTACAACAAACAATTCTAGTTCTCAAATCCTCAGAGACTCTTTACCATGAGGTGCATGTTGAACATCCAGTGGTCAGTATGAGAGAATCGAACTCAAAGCCATAAATTGAATCTGCTCTAAAACAAGATACACACATTTGTATGGTTTTGTCAAGTAGACAAGAACATGAACATGATGAACAGGATGTGTGGCTCTGAAACAGTTTACTCTAAAATATATCCAAGTTTCATTTCTATAGTTTTGTCACTTAAGATTATATTAAATGGTTGCTGAAATGTGAGGGTGCACTCACTTTTGTGAGATACTGTTTTTATCTGTCTGTCTTTTCCGGACAACATTGTTGCTGCAGTAGTGTGTGTGTGTGTGTGTGTCTGTGTGTGTGTGTGTTTGGACAAAGTGGATGGATTCCAGATTGCTCTGGCCCTGTTAGTGTTCTGCTCCTCTCAGTTACACTCTACACTAAATTTAGCTGTTTAGTGCTACACAAGCAAACAGTGTGTGTGTGTGTGTGTGTGTGTGTGTGTGTGTGTGTGTGTGTGTGTGTGTGTGTGTGTGTGTGTGTTTGTGGATGTGTGTGTGTGTGTGAGGGTGTGTGTGTGTGTTCGTGTGTGTGTGTGTGTGTGTGTGTGAGTGAGTGTGTGCAAGCAAAAAATATCAGGCAGAGGTTGTTATACTCCTGGTATTTGGGGTTGTGGTTGTTTTGTCTGTGTCAATACAAAGTGCACTGATATGTGATCAGTGTTTACTTCAGCAAATACTAAATACCAGAAACAGGCCACGCCCCTTCTTCTTTACTAGGACTGACAGATGCACAGGCCACGCCCCTTCTTCTTTACTAGGACTGACAGATACACAGGCCACGCCTCTTTACCTTCTTTACTATGACTGACAGATACACAGATTCTCTCTTCCTCTCTCTCTCTCTCTCTCTCTCTCTCTCTCTCTCTCTCTCTCTCTCTTTTTCTCTTTGTTGTTCTCCACCATTTCACATTTTTCTGTAATGACCACAGATAACCTGCAGGTGTCACCCTCTCCTCTCTTTCTCAGCTGTAAGATAAGATAAGATAAGATACACCATTATTCGTCCCACAGTAGGGAAATTTCTCTGTTACAGGAGCAAAGAAAAAGAAATGCAAATATATAAAAGAATAGAGACATAAAGTAGTATACAGTATAAACACAACACAATGTGTAAATACAAAGAAGAAAAAAGAGACCACGAGTAAGTACTCTAACAGACATATTGCACGCTTTTAAAATTTCTGTTATTGCACATGTTGTTTAAAATACTTAGTTATTGTTATTATTGCAGTGAAACAGTAATAATACAGTAATAACCGTTTGTATTTTGGTGACTGGTTCACTGGGAGCAGTTCTGATTGTAAAGTCTAATAGCAGCAGGGAGAAAAGATCTTCTGTATCGCTCCTTCAGACCCTCAGGATGTAACAGTGTGTCACTGAAGGAGCTGCTCAGAGATGAAACTGTTGCATACAGGGGGTGAGAGACGATCGCCAGCATCGATGATAGTTTAGCTCTCATCCTCCTTCTCCCACCTCCTGTACAGTGTCCAGAGGAATCCCTTTCTGATCAGTTGTCTAGTCTCTTCCTGTCTGCAGTAGAGATGCTGCTGCCCCAGCAGACCACAGACCACACCATAGAATATGGCTGAGGCCACCACAGAGTCAAAAAAAGGTCTTCAGTAGCTCTCCCTGTACTCCAAAAGACCTTAATCTCCTCAGCAGAGAGAGTCTGCTCTG
>JBCEWE010000579.1:230000-239000 GCA_039877035.1 Silurus lanzhouensis | reverse complement strand
AGCCGTAAACCGCGTTGGGTTCAAAGTACAGTTTTAGTGATGAGAAGATCGAATCATTTTAGTGACTCGGTTCTTTGAATCGAAACGAACATATCTTTTTTTTTCTTCTTCATTCCGATCTTTTGATTAAAAAAATTCTAAAATAGACACAATAAAATAAAATAAATAAACTTAAGTAGTTCCAATAATAAAAATATGACAATACAGTTAAGGACAAATTCTAATAAACAGAATAAGGAGCTTCACCTCATATCTTCTGGTCCATATCATTAGTTCGTTTGTCACGTGACTCGCATAATTATTGTAACAATAATGCCAAGAACAAAAAAACTGATTTATTGCATTGTGTAGCGTCTGTGGGAGTCACGTGATAAAAGAAGGAACGACTCGGACTAGAAGATAAACTACTCAATTCTGTTGTCTGTCTGTCTGTCTGTCTGTCTGTCTGTCATAATAATAATAATGAAAATAAATAATAATAATTTAAACAAATAATATCTAATAATAATAATAATGGCCATAATCACTGTTTTCTTGTTCCTTACTTTTAACAAGAGAAAAAAAAACAAAACAAAGTTTTCCCTTAAAAAAACAGTATTTTCAGATCCATGGTTGTTTATGAAAGTTAAAAGGAAATAACATAAATGTTCTGACCCTGAACAAGTTTTTTTGAAGACTAAATTATTCATGATGTTTTCTATGAGTCTCAGAATAAAAATATAAAAACATTTCCTTAAATGATCAGAATGATTATAGTAGTGAATAGTGGTAGTATTTCACTACATGTCGTACTCTGCACTAGTCTGATTCCAGAACGTGGCTGTGCAGTAGTCATCAACACCTTCTGACCAATCAGAATCCAGAATGGGCTTCTTGCTCTCAGACCTGTGTCTCTGTTAGCATTGTTCATCTTTGGTAATGATGTGGAAGTGTTTGTGTGAACGTCGCATTCAACAAGAATAACACCCAATAAAACAGATCGTCTGAGATCAGGTGTGGATGTTGGTGTTCCAGGTTTGTAGGAGGAGAAGTGAACATGTGCTATAATGCTGTGGACCGTCACGTAGAAGCCGGGAGAGGAGATCAGACTGCTGTCATCCATGACAGTCCTGTTACTCAGTCAAAACAGAGCATCAGTTACAGAGAGCTGCTGGATCAAGTACCTCCTTACTGCACTGCTTCATCACCACCATCATCATCATCATCACCAACATGATCACCACCACCATCATCATCATCATCACCAACACCACAAACATTATTATAATCATCAATTGTGTGTGCGTGTGTGTGTGTGTGTGTGTGTGTGTGTGTGGTGTGTGTGTGTGTGTGTGTGTAGGTGTCAACGTTGGCAGGTGTTCTGGTACGGCATGGTGTGAAGAAAGGTGACATGGTGGTGATCTACATGCCCATGGTTCCTCAGGCTATGTTCACAATGCTAGCCTGCGCTCGAATCGGAGCTCCTCACAGCCTTATCTTTGGTGGCTTTGCCTCTAAAGAACTCTCTGTTCGTATCGATCACGCCAAGGTTAGCTTAACCTCGCGCTGAATGAGCACTTACCCTTAGCTTTGTTTACCTTCTCTGGAGATAACCTCAGTGTTTATTTTCCAGCCCAAATTGCTGGTTACGGCATCGTTTGGGATTGAGCCGGGTCGGAGGGTGGACTACATTCCTCTGGTGGAGAAAGCACTGGAGCTGAGCAGCCACAAGCCTCACAAAGTTCTCATCTACAATCGTCCAGGCATGGTGAGGAGCTCGTTAGCACAACACCATGGTCTCTTTTTAAACCAGGAAATAAAACGTTTGGAGGAGATGCTAACTCCTTAATATGTATGTATTAAATTCAATTCAATGAAAAGCAGCTTTACACTGATAATGTGGTGATAAAATGAAGAAGTTGTTCTTTATAAGTGTAAGTTTGTCCCTGATGAACAAGTCGGAGTGGTGAAGGAAAAACTCAAGAGGGAACCTCATCCTCATCTGGGTTCCACCGAATGTCCATTTATTAGAGATAAACGATGTTGAGGTGCAGTGATGGAGATCAGATCCAAACTGTAGTCCTGAGTCACTGTAGCAGACTGGTGATATTAACTACAGTCCAAATCCTCAAAGCTCCTATGTTACATAATTTCATGTTTCTCATCAACGGCCTGGAGATACATGAAATTACGTAACACAGGAGCTTTGAGGATTTGGACTGTAGTTAATATCACCAGTCAGTCATCCAAATATCCCAGTTCACCAAACACTCCATATCCATGCTCCCTCCAGATCTGCTCCTTTACCTCACAAACACCTACTGACTAAAGACTCCACTAAATAAATATGTGTTCAGCCTCGACTTGAACTCTGAGACTGTGTCTGAGTCCCGAACACTGATTGGAAGGTTGTTCCATAACTGTGGGGTTTACAAGAGAAACATCTGGCCCCTGCTGGAGTCTTTATTATTTGAGGTACCAACAAATAGCCTGTGTTAAGTGCTTTATATGTCAGTATTAGTATTTTATACTAAGTTTATTCACTTTACCTGTGCTGAGGTGCCCCTAAAGGTCTCGCAAATTTTATGTGCCTCAGAATAGAGTCTCCTATAACCAGAGCTCTTTCAGGGTTCAGGCTCTTTCAGCGGGTGCTTCACCCAGGAGAGCAAACCTGTTGGACATGTGAAGCGGAGAGAAATGGTGCTTCCATGGGCGAGCCTTAGCATTAGTTTTGGCTTTGCGAGTATGCCGCCAAGTCGCCACACACTCGCCCCACTGCGAGGGCTCTAATGCCAGAGTTGGGGGAATGCTAACGCCACCTAGAGCATCCAGACTTTCCCCTGCAGAACCTGGACTGCTCTCGCACTCACTGAACCTCTCTATACTCTGGATGCGTTCCTCTAATGCTGAAATCTTTCCCATCAACGAGCAAACTAACTTTCGCTTCTCAGATTATTGCTAGCAATGGAGAAAGACCGACTCCACACTCCCCACACTGAATGAGCTGCATGCTCGCCATATCGGAGAAATTCCGTACCTAATTGTGGTTGCTGTAGTGGGAAAAATCGTTCTCCCAAAAAGAACAAAGAGAAAAAACGCTGGAAATGCAGGAAATTAAAACGATTATTTAAGTGAAGAGACAGAAAACTGTAATATTTAAACCTATGAGCCCTTAGCCTTAAATCTTTTAGTCATCTGGTCTCATTTTCCTGCTACTTGACTGCACTCTATGGAAGAAATGCTAATGTAGATGTAATTGCAAAACTCCAATATCTCTATTCATGACCTAGCATGAAGCTCTCTGACCGTTCCTTCTGTTTTCTTTCCGTTTTCTCTCAATCTTCTTCCCTTCTGTAGTGCTCTTCACGCTGTCCTCCTGACACTAATCTATAATTGCATCCTGGCTCGTTGTGTTCCACTCAGCCACTCAGATTTTCTCTCGCACCTGACGGCGTCTCTCCATCACTGCTTTTTGAAGCTCCACAACTAGTCATGCTCTTTCAGGAGATTCACCTCTCCTGCTCTCCTCAGCTGTTTTGAGTGATGGTAGAGACGGTAGCTTAGTGGTTGAGGTATTTTATCCGAAAGGTCGTGAGTTCAAATTCCAGCTGGTACTCTTGGGCCCCTGAGTAAGGCCCTTAATCCCATATCTGCTCACATGTATGAATGAGATAAATGTAAGTCTCTCTGGAGTGTCTGCCAAGTGCTGGATGACTTCTCAGCTCAACTTATGAATTCTGCATCTAAAGGAATTATTCTATAGTTTCAAGACAAAACAGGAAGCAGTTGCTGTTTGTCTGTTTGCGGTCGGTGGAGTAAACGCAGGCATTACGTGTTTCACAGCTGCAGCTCGAGTGCATGGAGTAGCGAAACCTGGTGTTTGTGTTGGTACTGAAACACTGTTTGTTTATATTGAATAAATGATCCAAAAGAGACGTGAGGCAGGTCGGAGGTTACTGCTGTAGCAGCTGAAACGGCGTCCGTGTGCAGAATCCGGACGATTTTCCTAAAGGAACACGGGGTTATGCTGAGTGCGGTGCTGCTGATCACACCGGCGTCTCAGAGCCCAGGCATTAAAAAGCAGAACGCCGCAGAGGGAATATCGAGTTCAGCAATTGTGTTTTGGTTATTATAGATAACAGCCACAGAGGAAAAAAAAACCCACACACTCTTCTGTTATCATGGTTCAGCAAGATACAGGATCAAATCAGGGAGACACTTCACACCGGCGCTGGTTTAGGCAGGAAATACTCGGCTCTTCTCCTGGTTATTACTGCAGCAAACTACAAACTAGATAAAGAAGTAACACACTTTATGATTCGTTGGTGGCAGAGAAGATTATTTCATAAGTTCTGAATTACCTATGAAAGTTTTATTATTATTAAAGTGGTCATTGACGGGATTTACGAGCACGAGGCTGCTTGTTACGGAAGGATGTCAATTTTGCCCTTAATAAATCTAAAACTGTGGAGCTCCTGGATCTACGTCCCAAACCCACTGAAAAAACAGCTATGAAAACATCCAGCACGCAACACTGCATCATTTCACACACTTCACAGTTTCACAGGCAGAGCGATGCAGGATTAACACGGAGACGTCAGTGCTTTGGAGCAGGGCTTCGTAACGTAATGAAGGTTCCTGGAGTTCAGTAGCTTGTTTGCGTATCTGTAGTTTACGGTGAGACTTTTACTGCAACTTCACTACGTTTCAAAGTCAAAAATCGTTCTTTTTACTCAACATTTTTATTTTTTATTTTTTTATTAATGAGGATAAAAACGTAACTGGTGAAACACGCAGCGAGTCACCAATCAGGATCGAGCGCACGCTCTGTTTTACACGTGCTCTGATCAGCGCTCGATGCATCTACTGATCACCAACATACAGTTCAGCATCAGTTCAACATCAAGCAGAACATTTAGAGAGGAATAAATGATGAAGAAACTCCAGACTCGAACTCACCACAACACACGTGACCTCATTTACACGTTTTTATTAAAGTAGATGAAAAGAAGGTTTTGTGTTCATGATCATTGTAATAGAAATCAATCAGTGTTTGAGTCACTTAAATACGTTTGAAGGCAAAAACTTTTGTACTTTTACCCAAGTGAAAGTTCAAATAGACACGTTTACTGGAGTCACATTTTACATGACAGGAGTCACATGAGTGTCTCTACTTTAACTACATGCTTTGTGTTCTTCATCCACCACTGTTCATAGGAAAGAAAAGAGGTGTTAACCCTGAACTCCTTGTACTTGTACAATGAGTTCCCACTTTTTCCTCATTCCCAGCATGTTTTTGTTTACAAGATGATCCCTTCATTTTCCTGGTCTTTACTTCACACCACTGAGTGTACACTGTCTCCTGGTCCCCTGAGTGTACACTGTCTCCTGGTCCCCTGAGTGTACGCTGTCTCCTGGTCCCCTGAGTGTACGCTGTCTCCTGGTCCCCAGAGTGTACGCTGTCTCCTGGTCCCCAGAGTGTACGCTGTCTCCTGGTCCCCTGAGTGTACGCTGTCTCCTGGTCCCCTGAGTGTACGCTGTCTCCTGGTCCCCAGAGTGTACGCTGTCTCCTGGTCCCCTGAGTGTACGCTGTCTCCTGGTCCCCAGCGTGTACGCTGTCTCCTGTCTCCTGGTCCCCAGCGTGTACGCTGTCTCCTGTTCCCCAGTGTACGCTGTCTCCTGGTCCCCAGCGTGTACGCTGTCTCCTGGTCCCCAGAGTGTACGCTGTCTCCTGGTCCCCTGAGTGTACGCTGTCTCCTGGTCCCCAGCGTGTACACTGTCTCCTGGTCCCCAGCGTGTACGCTGTCTCCTGGTCCCCAGCGTGTACGCTGTCTCCTGGTCCTCTGAGTGTACACTGTCTCCTGGTCCCCAGCGTGTACGCTGTCTCCTGGTCCCCAGCGTGTACGCTGTCTCCTGGTCCTCTGAGTGTACACTGTCTCCTGGTCCCCAGTGTACCATTTTGTCTTCCATGTCCTCACAAGGCTCTGACATAAATCCCAGTTCCTGATATGGGAAAGATAAAGACTGAATCATGTAACTTCAATCAGGTGGACATTCAAGAAGAAACGTTAAAATGTAAACACTCTCGCCTTCCACTGGTTCCCCGAACGTTCACCAGATCTGACAGAATGGAACAATAATTACACACAGGGGACCTGAAGCCTGGGGGACCTCATGTTCAGCTTCTCTCCATAGCTTAGTGGTTGATGGAGAAAGTCCTGTCACAGCCTGTGCTGAGTCTGGACTGCATGCTCCTGAGTTCCTAAGTAGATCTCTGGGGGACGAATGGAGGTATACTATATATATCTATAATTTGATGTTTCCTTTAGAGGGAAGTGCACACACACTCAGAGCTCAGCCTGGACTGGGACGAGGAGATGTCTTCAGCTCGTCCTCATGACTGTGTGTCTGTTCCTGCTCATCATCCTCTCTATGTCCTTTACACTTCAGGAACCACTGGCACACCAAAGGTACAACACACACACACACACACACACACATTATTTTAGTATTCATGAACCCCTGCAGCCTGGAGAAAGCTGCAAACCAAACCGTCACTGTCACAACTAGCCGTCCATCATTCTTTACTGCATTTCTCGGTATGCTCCTCTCTCAGGGTGTTGTGAGGGATACAGGAGGCTACGCCGTGATGCTGAACTGGACCATGTCCAGTATTTATGGGCTGAACCCTGGTGAGGTGAGTCATCTCTTCGAGTCTTTTATCTCTCATTCAGAAGAACGAGGAATGGGAGGCTTTCATATCCTGCCTCATCTTTCTCTTTACCTCCCCCTGTCTCTCAGGTCTGGTGGGCTGCGTCTGATCTGGGCTGGGTTGTCGGACACTCCTACATCTGCTATGGTCCTCTTCTCCATGGCAACACCACTGTGCTGTACGAGGTGTGTGTGTGTGTGTGTGTGTGTGTGTGTGTGTGTGTGTGTGTGTGTGTGTGTGTGTGTGTGTGTGTGTGTGTGTGTGAGAGTTAGTTTGAACTCCACATGGCTCCTGCTCTCCACAGGTGAAGTCCTAATGTTCAGATGCAGTCTTCAAGCATGCACATCAAAGAAAATAAGGACCGCCTACTTTGTTACACACACACACACACGCACGCACACACACACACACATTGTATATATGTAATAATGATGATGTTAGGAGTTTTCTCCCTCTCTTTTCTTTTGCTTATTTTTCTCTCATTTCTCCCTCTTTCTTCTTTATCTTTATCTTTCTATCTTCGACTTGTTCTTCCCCCTCTCTCTCTCTTTCTCGTTCTCTCCCTCTCTCTCTCTCTCTCTCTCTCTCTTTCTCTCTCTCTCTCCACACCCTTCTCTCCCTCACCAACACACTAACTCTCTCCCTTTGCATCTTCCTATTTTATCCCTCTTTTTTCCTCTCTTCCACTCTCTATCTCCCTCTTTCTTCCCTTCTCTTTCCCTATTTTTTCCCTTTCTTTCCCCATTTCATCCCCCTCTCTACATCTTTTATCCCTTCCATTTTCCTTCACCCTTCTTTCCTTCTTTATTTCAGTTTTTTTTTTCCATCACTACTTTTGCTTCTTCCCTGCCCTCTTCCCTTTATCTATCTCCCCCTCTCACCCCCCTCCCTCTAACCCTCGCCCCTCAGTCTACCCCTTCTATCTCTCCCCAACTTCCTATTCTCACCTTCCATTCTTCCTCCCACCCCCTCTCTTCCCCTACCACCCCACCTCTCTCTCCCCCTTCCACCCCACCTCTCTCTCCCCCTTCCACCCCCACCTCTCTCTCCCCCTTCCACCCCACCTCTCTCTCCCCCTTCCACCCCCACCTCTCTCTCCCCCCTTCCACCCCCACCTCTCTCTCCCCCTTCCACCCCCACCTCTCTCTCCCCCTTCCACCCCACCTCTCTCTCCCCCTTCCACCCCACCTCTCTCTCCCCCTTCCACCCCACCTCTCTCTCCCCCTTCCACCCCCACCTCTCTCTCCCCCTTCCACCCCCACCTCTCTCTCCCCCCTCCACCACACCTCTCTCTACCCCTTCCACCCCACCTCTCTCCCCCCTTCCACCCCTCCTCTCTTCCCTATATTCCCACTTTCTTCTCCCAACCCAGATGATGTTAATTCATTTGCCACCTTTTAATTACATTTAAAGTCAGTCTCAGTCTTTACTCTCATTTAATATTGAAATTACACAGCCTTCTGTTCATTCTCTGATTAAACACACACACACACACACACACACACACACACACACACACATTATTGTTCTGAAGTGGTTAAAGTTATGAAAAGCCTGTTGCTAGGCAGCCGAGGGAATATAAGCTCAGAGCGCAGGCTAACTAATGACTGAGGTGATTTAGCTAACTAGCGCAGGACTGTTAACACACAACCACCTTATATACAGATGCTGTAAATACATGGGGAGTGTGGAAATGGAACCAACGATCCGGAATTTCACTTTTTTTTTATCACTTTAATTAACGTGTAATTCCACTATAATTAAAGTTAGCGTGTAGCTAATCACTGTTGCTAAGCTACACTTTGACTTCTGAAGTTACAGTTCAGGTTTTCAGGTGGCATCTTCTGTTAAAAAAGGATGATGATGAAGCAAATGCAGTCGGTGTCTAAATAATATTAAACAATATTATTAAAATAAAACAATTTGAATATTATAACAAATACATCATAGAAAATAAATAAATAAATTTACATTTTATTAACTTTTACAACCCAAATTCCCATAAAGTTGGGACACTGTGTAAAATGTCAATAAAAACAGAATGCAATGTATTTTATTAATCTCATAAACTCGTGTTTTATTCACAATTAAAAAAAATACAAAATGTATGAAAAACATATATTTACTGTTTTAAGGAAAATAATAAAATCCTTTTAAAAAGGTTGAGACAGGACCATGTTTCCACTGTGTAGCATCACGTCTTCTGTCTCTATACATCTGGGAACTGAGGAGAGCAGTTGCTGAAGTTTTGGGGAGGAATGTTGTCCCATATGTGTCTGAGACAGGATTCTAGCTGCTCAACAGTTCTG
>JBCEWE010000579.1:217500-225000 GCA_039877035.1 Silurus lanzhouensis | reverse complement strand
GTGAGAGTGAGTGTGAGAGTGAGTGTGAGAGTGAGTGTGAGAGTGAGCGTGTGAGAGAGAGTGTGAGAGAGAGTGTGAGAGAGAGTGTGAGAGTGAGTGTGAGAGTGAGAGTGAGTGTGAGAGAGAGCGTGTGAGAGAGCGTGTGAGAGAGCGTGTGAGAGAGCGTGTGAGAGAGCGTGTGAGAGAGCGTGTGAGAGAGAGTGTGAGAGAGCGTGTGAGAGAGAGTGTGAGAGAGAGTGTGAGAGAGAGTGTGAGAGAGTGTGTGAGAGAGAGTGTGAGAGTGAGAGTGAGTGTGAGAGAGAGCGTGTGAGAGAGCGTGTGAGAGAGCGTGTGAGAGAGCGTGTGAGAGAGCGTGTGAGAGTGAGTGTGAGAGAGAGTGTGAGAGAGAGTGTGAGAGAGAGTGTGAGAGAGAGTGTGAGAGAGAGTGTGAGAGAGAGTGTGAGAGAGAGAGTGTGAGAGAGAGCGTGTGAGAGAGAGCGTGTGAGAGTGAGTGTGAGAGTGAGCGTGTGAGAGAGAGTGTGAGAGTGAGTGTGAGAGTGAGTGTGAGAGTGAGAGTGAGTGTGAGAGTGAGCGTGAGAGAGAGCGTGTGAGAGAGAGTGTGAGAGAGAGTGTGAGAGAGCGTGTGAGAGAGCGTGTGAGAGAGGCGTGTGAGAGTGAGTGTGAGAGTGAGCGTGTGAGAGAGAGTGTGAGAGTGAGTGTGAGAGTGAGTGTGAGAGTGAGAGTGAGTGTGAGAGTGAGCGTGAGAGAGAGCGTGTGAGAGAGAGTGTGAGAGAGCGTGTGAGAGAGCGTGTGAGAGAGCGTGTGAGAGTGAGTGTGAGAGAGCGTGTGAGAGTGAGTGAGACAGACAGACAGACAGACAGACAGACACATTCAGAGCTGACTGATGTGATGAAGCGCTCAGTCTCGGAAAAGGGCGATATTTTTATACAACTTCAACAAAAGCTGGTTCTCGACGGATTTTGGATGGGGGGGGGGGGGGTTTAATGCCATCTTTAACAGGTGCAGAATGAACTTGGTAACACTCATCACCCATTTAAATATAGTGGATACACAGAACTCATGTCTTTGATACTCAATAAAACAAGAAAGTAGCCGAAATATGAGTTACAGTAAAGAACATTTACACACATACCTACAGCCGTTACCCCACAACTGCTCACGTGTACAACTCAGAGAAACGGAAGTCACTCTGGATAAGGAAGTGTGTGTGTGTGTGTGTGTGTGTGTGTGTGTGTGTGTGTGTGTGTGTGTGTGTGTGTGTGTGTGTGTGTGTTGTGCAGTGTGTATTGCAGCACCCTGGTGTGGTGGACTGTGCTGTAGTTGGACTTGAGGACTCACTGAAAGGACACGTCCCTCTGGCACTGTGTGTCCTCCGACACGGTACTACTGCTACTTAAATAAAATAAGAGAAAGAGAGGGAGAGAGAGGAAGGGGGGAGAGAGAGAGGGAGGGGGGGGGCGGTTATAAGAATAGCAAAAGTATTTATGATTAAATGTGTTCATTTAATACACAGAAAGTGACAAAGAAAATGTGTCCATGTGTGTGTTTTTTATCTGTTTGTTTTTCTGTGTGTGTGTGTGTGGTGTGTGTGTGTGTGTGTGTGTGTGTGTGTGTGTGTGTGTGTGTATCCGTTTTTGTGTGTGTGTGTGTGTGTTTTTTATCTGTTTGTTTTTCTGTGTGTGTGTGTGTGTGTGTGTGTGTGTGTGTGTGTATCCGTTTTTGTGTGTGTGTGTGTGTGTGTGTGTGTGTGTGTATATATCCGTTTGTGTGTGTGTGTGTGTGTGTGTGTGTGTGTGTGTGTGTGTGTGTGTGTGTGTGTGTGAGAGACAGATTTCGAGGAGAATAAAGCTGCAGTGATGAAGGGGTTGGTCAGTCTGGTACGAGAGAACATCGGTCCTGTGGCTGCTTTCCGGAAAGTTCTTTTCGTCAAAACTCTCCCCAAAACTCGCTCCGGAAAAATCCCACGATCCTCTCTGTCCAACCTCGTCAACGCCAAGCCGTACAAGGTGCATGTTCTTCTCACTCTCTCCTCACTCTCTCCTCATGTTCTCATCATGTTCTCCTCACATCTTATTTTCTCCTCCCCTTTGTGCTTGTAGGTCACCTGACATTGCAACGATAAACAGTTTAACTTACTCACTTACAAGCTAGCTAACATTTCTGTGTTCACCACCAGAATTTATGTTCAGGGCTACATTTAGCTCCATCCCGTATTTCCAGATTTCCAACAGAATAAATTGCTAATTTTCGTAACGATTAACTAGCATGGGATTGTGAGCAAATCACATTTACACCAAAGTTTGTTGCAAAAAACAAATGTAATGATGAACCTGTGTGTGTTTGTAGATCTCTCCCACCATCGAGGATCCTGGAGTGTTTAAGACCATTGAGAAGGTTGTGAAGGAACATCTAAAAACATCTGGAAGTTAACCAGACGCTCTCTGACACACACACACACACACACACACACACACACATACAGCCAACTCTCTACATTATGATGTAATAACACATTATGGTGCAATCAGATGGCGTATAACTTTTTAATACTATTTTTCCGATAGAGCAGCAACTGATCTGATCTTTACAAACAATAAACCACTGTGTTAGCATAACTTTACTCCACTTAAGCTATTAATGCTAATAAACCACTAGCATTCTGTCAAAATTATGGAAACATAATGTTGCAAATTTGCTAGTAGCATTACCACAACTAGGATTGTAAAAGGTAATATGTAATTGGCCCTAGTTGATTTACTGGCTACATTTAGCTATCACTAGCTAATTCATCTAAAAATAACTTTAGTATTATCACAAAACTTTTTAACAAGCAGAAATAAAAATGAAGTCAAGCTTGTTAACTCGTTAGCTTTTTTTAAATTATGCTAGTAAAGGAATATTACTGTTGTAATGTTTTAACTAAACTGACTTCAGCTAGTCAAGAGTAAACACATGCTAATGTTTTGTGATAATACTAACTTTAATAACTTTCAGTTTCACCCACTGAATTTCAGATAAACAATAATGTTAATAGCTAAATTTTTTCTCTTACTGCCTTGATTTGTAATTAAAAAATTTTCCAGCCATATGTGGTTCTTTCCAAAACTGTTAGCACAAAGTTGTAGGCACACAATTTTTAATGACGTCTATAGATGCTGTAGCATGAACTAGGAGACCCAAACTTGTTCCAGCATGGACAATGGCCCTGTGAGTAAAGCCAGCTCAATGAAGACCATCTTTCAATGGGTTGGATTGGAATATCTCCTACTATAGAACTCCAACCCTATGGAACACCTTTGCACCCAAGGCCTCCACACCTTCTCACCAACATTAGTACCTGACTTTACTAACACCCTTGTACATTAGCTGAATGAATCTTTACAAAATCTAGTGGAACATCTTCCCAGAACAGTGGAGCTCATTATAACAGTAAATGGGAGCTAAATGTAGAATGTTACATTTAAAAAGAAGCACATACCAATCTAATGGTCAAGTGTCCAAAAAGCTTTTGTACATAAAGTGTATCTTAGCATTATTATCCAATGAATTACTTTGCTATGCTATTTTTTTTTAGCTTAACTTCAGTTACTGTAGCTTTTATGTTACCTGCTTCAGTAGATTTGCTTCAGTACTGTTACTGTTTTGTAGCTTAGCTCTCGATTTGCTAGCTGTGTTCGCTCTACTTTTTGCTATACTTCACACACACACAAGCTAATATCATCTCTACTCGAAATAAACTCCACAGCAGCATGTGTTTTTTGTATACTGTACTTTTTATTGACAATATATTTTTTTGATCACCACATAGTTTTGACCAAAATACAATCAGTAATAAATAAAAAAATGGACACAAAATAAATACAAATGATTCTCTGGAACGTGCAGAAATAACTCGAAGACAGGAAAGAGGTTCTGTACATGAGGTCACCCAGGCCACGCCTACAGAAATATTCACACATCTTCACACCCAAATCATAAAAGAATTCACAGCAAGCAACAGGTTCATCATTAAAAAAAAAACAAAAAAAAACATTAATTCTGGACTTGGACGAGTCGATACACACTTTATTTTCACTAGCAGCTACGCCTGTCTTGTAGTTATTTCTCTTAGCCAAGAGGCGGGGTTTAGCTTGACGCTGAAGCCGGCTGATTGGCCGATAAGAAATGATTGACAGCAATGGAATGGGACTCTTTCTAAAGCCAACAGTCTGAGTGCACTACTACAAACTGTTTTGTTTTTTTTATAAATCCACAGAAGTGTGACCTTATTGGACCCGGTAAAATGGGGCGTGGCCTTTGCCTAAAAAGTATAAACAGGGCGTGAGTTTTCCCACCCATTTGAGACATTAAAATGTAAAAACAGGCGTGGCCTTTTGACCTGTCAGCACCAGTGAAATGAAATGGGTGCGGCCTTTTATTTCCTGTGAGTCCCTGTGGAAAGGATGTGCTCTTAGATTGTGCGTCAAGTCCCAGAAAGGGGGTGTGGCCTCTCACTTGCTTCGAGTTAACACTGTTTAAACTGATCAATACTGAAATCCATCCCATTGAAATGTATGGTATATTATTGTATCATATCGCATCATACAGTATTGTATCGCAATGTACTTTTTCATATCATATCGCATCATACTGAATCGCATAGCAATGTATCATAACATACAATATCAGATTGCACTATACTGTATCGTACCGTATCATATCTATAGTATCGGATCAAAAACGTCCCTAAATCAAATCAGCTGCTTCAAATGATTCATTCCTACTTCAGACCTGCGTTTCTAAATTATGAAGCGATAAAAATTTTCTGAACAAATGCTTCAGTTTGTACACTACGATTACAATAATTCATGTTTTTCTAAGGCTTTGGAATGTTTAAGTACTTTAGTGCCATAAGCCATGTTCAACTTTAAAGTTTTCTGCAGCTTTTGTGCTTTTCTTAATGAAGAAAATCAGCTATATTACAGATATGGACTGAAAATATTATAATTTAATCTAAAATTCAGGTTTTGCACTACAGGGGTGCATTTAATTATAATCAATGCATCTATGTTAATAACAGAGTGCAGTCTAAAGAACCTGATGTTCATTCTTACAAAAGGCATAATAATCTCACCTCACTTACTGAATTTCCTTCTGTCCTTTCTAGGGTTAGGGTTTAAGTTAGGATTAGAGGGAGGTTTAGGGGTGGGTTAGGTTTGGGGTTGAAGTTAAGGTCAGGTTTAGGGTTAGGGTTGATGTTAGGATTAGGTATATGATTAGGGTTGGGTTTTATTTAGGCGTGAAGTAAGGGTTAAGGTTGGATTAGGTTTAGGGGTAAAGTTGGGGTTAGGGTTTGGTTAGGTTTAGGGCTGAAGTTAGGGTTGGGTTAGATTTAGGATTGAAGTTTGGTTAGGTTTAGGGGTGAAGTTAGGGTTGGGTGAAGTTTAGGGGTGAGGTTGTGGTTAATGTTGGGTTGGTTTAGGGTTAGGGTTAGATTTAGGATTGAAGTTCGGGCTAGGTTTAGGGTTTGAGTTTAGGTCAGATTGAGGGTTGAAGTTGGGGGGGTTAATGTTAGGGTTAGGTTTAGGTTGGCATTAGGTCTAGACTTGTTTTTTTTGTTTAGTTTTTTACAGTAACGCCGCCATTGGTCAACTAGACTACTAGTTTCTATAGGTTTAGGTTTATGGTTAGAATAATGTTTAGGGGGTTAGGGTTTAAATTTACTACCTGTTTTTGTAATATAATCTTCCAATACTAATCTCAGAAATGTTAGGGTTAGACTCTTGTTCAGCTTCTACACTACTATTAGTTTAACTTTACCTAATTTAGTGATTAATTTGTTTTACTAGCTTGAATACTAATAATGCAAGCTAAACTTCAGTAATGTTACTTATTTACTCCTGTATTGTTACTTCCTTGTTGTTTATGTTTATTGTCATTGTTTTAGTCTGGGTAATTATGTTTACTTTATACCACTTTCTTCACTAGCTTGATAAGAACCTTACAGCTGGAGTGTAGAGTGAGTGCATATTAATGTAGGTATCATAGGAACAATATAAATGAACACCAATGTCACATTATAAATTTTGAATATTTCAACATGACGTCTGGGTAATGTATGTAATAAAAATTAAATGGGTCCAGAACAGAGCCCTGTGGAACACCTGAAACGACAGTAATGATTTCTGTTTGTGAGACTTGAACTAGATTTAGAGGGTTAGAATCAGAATGTTAGGTGACAGTTAATTGTGACTTATGGAAATCAAAAGGGGTCAAAAATCCTGCAAAGTTAGAGTTCAGAAACAAACGTGGAACAAAATTTAGATGTGATATAAACATATTACATATGATTAGCAATTACTAATCACTCAGTCCGTGGCAGTAGAACATTATAAACTCATTCATAGTCAAATAATAAAATAAAATCTTAAGTCTTTTAAATAAAATAAAAAGATATGTTAAAGCAGACGATAATGCGCTTTCTAAAACTGGACAAAGCACTGGATTTTATTGGTTAATAATTATTATATTTTATTTATAAGAACTAAAAAAGTTTGTAGTAGTGCACATGGAATTGAAAACACTAACAGCATGTGGTTTCTTGAAGCAGCAGTGTTTAACCTCTTACACCTTCACACATTCATATTTATGCCTTCTAACACACCGAGCATGGCAGTTTGAGTTTTGTGTGTGTGTGTGTGTGTGTGTGTGTGTGTGTGTGTGTGTGTTTGTGTGTGTGTGTGTGTGTGTGTGTGTTTGTGTGTGTGTGTGTGTGTGTGTGTGTGTGTGTGTGTGTGTGTGTGTAAAAAATCAAACCGTGACATGAAGGAATGAAGTCAGTGTTGTATACAGCAGTGTGTCTGTAGATGATAGAGATTGGTATATAAAATTGTATCTATAATCCTGTACAGTTACTCTGATGTAGAGAAAGGGCGGGAGAGGAGGCAGGACAGGGGGTGGGGCAGGACAGCACCATGGTGCTTTACAGTTTGGCCCCGCCTATCTGGGCGACGTGTGTTCCCTTGGCAGTGTGTGTGAGCAGATCTCTGTTCTTCTCCGACATCACCTTCACACTCGACTACACACACACACATACAAATTACCATTTTTAATGATATAATTAAAGTGACTCGTTAAAAAACTACTTAGAAAGTAATAATTCTAAAAATATATTAATAATAAAGATATTTAATAAAACTAAATAAAATATATGGTTAAAAATATTTAGAATAAGGATGCAGCTAATAATAAAGATAATAAAATGATAAACTAAAAGTGTGAATAATTTATATAATTTTAATTGTTACATAAAATTATTATTTGTATAATTTATTAAGTGTGTGTGTGTTTTTGTGTGTCTTACAGTTGCATCTGTTGCACCTGTTGTCCCTCTCTCAGCATGAGTATGTCCTCACAGTGGAACTGTCCAACCTCTGTACTGCTGACGGTCCGACTAAACACACACACACACACACACACACACACACACACACACACACACACACACACACACACACACAC
>JBCEWE010000579.1:210000-212500 GCA_039877035.1 Silurus lanzhouensis | reverse complement strand
AGTCTGTCTCATTGTCCACACATTTGTTTGTCTATTTTTTTTCCAGCTGTCTGCCTCTGTCTGTCCATCTTTTTGTCTGTCTGTCTGATTGTATGACTGTGTCTGTGTCCAGTGATCTCTCTCTCTCTCTCTCTCTCTCTCTCTCTCTCTCTCTCTCTCTCTCTCTCTCTCTCTCTTGCTCTCTCTCTCTCTCTTTCTCTCTGCCAGATAGATTGAAATCATACATATTCATGATATTAGAATGAAAATGAGTGTGTGTGTGTGTGTGTGTGTGTGTGTGTGTGTGTGTGTGTGTGTGTTTGTGTGTGTGTGTGTAAAGCAGCAGAATGAAGATGAGCAGGCGTGGCAGAGGGACAGAGGGAGTGAGGGATGGATGGAGAGACAGAAGAAGGATAACTGACCGTTTTAGATGGAGCTGCGAGTGTTTCCATCTCCTCATGTGTCACCCACACATTGCCTGATGGCTAAAGTGGGCGGGGCCACAGAGAGCAGCCATCCAATCAGAGAGGGGCAAGCAGTGTTAAAGAAGAAGAGCAGCACCACTGTAAGCCAATAGTGTTACAGCATCACAGTCAGGTCATGTGACATGGCCCAAACAGCTCTCTCTCTCTCTCACACACACACACACACACACACACACACCACACTTATTCTTGATCAACAAACACCAACACACACACACACACACACACACACACAACACACACACACAACAACACACACACACACACACACACACAGCCTCACTTTATTACTGCTGATCCCCAATCAAAACACTCAGGTACACCACACACACACACACACACACACACACACACACACACACACACACACACACACACACACACACACACATTACATAAAATATACACAAATACAAAAATGCCAAAAAAAGAAGGGATCAAAAATAAAGAACTTAAAGACTAAAGGGAAAACGAGAGAAAGAAGAAAGTGTGTGTGTGTGTTTATGTGTGTGTTTGTTTTAGTATGTTTGTGTTTTACACACACACACACACACACACACACACACACACACACACACACACACACACACACACACTCAGGTGCATCTCAATAAATTAGAATATCATTAAAAAGTTGATTTTTAATTCAATATAAAAAGTGAAACTGGTTTATTATATAATTCATCACACACACACACACACACACACACACACACACACACACACACACACACACACTGATTATTTCAAGTGTTTATTAATTTTCTTGTTGATGATTTTTACTCACATTTAACAAAAACGCACCAATTCACATCTCAAAAAACTTCATAAGACCAATAAAAAAACATTTTGAGTGAATTGTTGGTCTTCTGGAAAGTATGTTCATCTACTAGATCTGTATTTAATACTTGGTCGAGGCTTCTTTTGCTTTAATTACTGCCTCAATTGGGCGTGGCATGGAGGTGATCAGACTGTGGCATGGAGGTGATCAGACTGTGACATAAAAGTGATCAGACTGTGGCATGGAGGAGATCAGACTGTGGCATGGAGGTGATCAGACTGTGGCATGGAGGAGATCAGACTGTGGCATGGAGGAGATCAGTCTGTGACATGGAGGTGATCAGACTGTGGCATGGAGGAGATCAGACTGTGGCATGGAGGTGATCAGACTGTGACATGGAGGTGATCAGACTGTGACATAAAAGTGATCAGACTGTGGCATGGAGGAGATCAGACTGTGGCATGGAGGTGATCAGACTGTGGCATGGAGGAGATCAGACTGTGGCTTGGAGGAGATCAGTCTGTGACATGGAGGTGATCAGACTGTGGCATGGAGGAGATCAGACTGTGGCATGGAGGAGATCAGTCTGTGACATGGAGGTGATCAGACTGTGGCATGGAGGAGATCAGACTGTGGCATGGAGAGGATCAGACTGTGGCATGGAGGAGATCAGACTGTGGCATGGAGGAGATCAGTCTGTGGCATGGAGGAGATCAGTCTGTGACATGGAGGTGATCAGACTGTGAAATGGAGGTGATCAGGCTGTGGCATGGAGGAGATCAGACTGTGAATGGAGGTGATCAGGCTGTGGCATGGAGGAGATCAGACTGTGGCATGGAGGTGATCAGACTGTGGCATGGAGGAGATCAGACTGTGGCATGGAGGTGATCAGACTGTGGCACTGCTGAGGTGGTGTGGAAGCCCAGGTTTCTTTGACAGTGGCCTTTAGCTCATCTGCATTTTTTGGTCTCTTGTTTCTCATGTTCCTCTTGACAATACGCCAGAGTTTCTTCATTCTCCATTCCTCTTTTAACCAACTTCTGGTGTTTTTGGCAGTGTGGGCAGGTGCTAAATCCTGCTGGAATAGGAAATCAGCATCTCCATAAAGCTGGTCAGCAGAGGGAAGCATGAAGTGCTCTAAAAATTCCTGGTAGACGGCTGTGTTGAGCTTGGACTTGATAAAACACAGTGGACCAACACCAGCAGATCACACGAACAAACCACCACTGACTGTGCAAACTTTACACTGGACCTC
>JBCEWE010000579.1:192500-207500 GCA_039877035.1 Silurus lanzhouensis | reverse complement strand
ATCGTTTTGCCCCCAATACCACTGTAACCAATCAGAGCTTAGTGCCTATCCCCAATACCAAGTGTACATTAGGTGTTCATACGGTGTACAGTAAGTGTACATTAGGTGTTCACAAGGTGTTCGTTCAGTGTACATTAGGTGTTTATAAGGTGTACATTAGGTGTTCAAAAAGTTAGAGTAAGGCGTCTAACCCTAACCCGTAACCCTAGGTGTATAGAGCCCATCCCTAATACCATTAAAACCAATCACACCTATTGGCTGCCCAGTGCCACTGCATTCAATTAAATGAGATCTTCAAGCATCTTCAGTGCCACTTAATCAGACAACAATTTCTGATCAAAGAATGTAACCATGTAACCATTAAGACTGTAGTTCCCACTTTCTTATTATAAGCCCACTGTAACCAATCAGCCTTCCCTTTCACTTTCTCCATCCTGTGAACCTCCCAGTCCTGATTCCACTCCTATCTATCAAGCTGACCAGTGTTAGAACAGACCTTTAGAAGTGTTATTTTACTCTGCAGAAGGCACTTTAAAAGCATGACTGGAAGAAAGCCATGTTGTGGAAACCCATTTCGATCAGCATGAGGTTTATGAGGAGAGCACTTACCTCCAGCCATGCGACAACAGTAGGACCATCCCACTGGGCGAAAGGCAATCCTTTCCTCCTCGCCTCCTCCAGCAACTCATGCCTAGAGAGAGGACACAAACAAAAAAACAGATGGGGAGGAAGAGAGGGAGGAAGTGGGCGAACGAGTGAGGAGACTTCATCTGTACTCAAATTGACACAGAGAGAGAAATTATTTATCTCTGTTATCATTAGCAAGCAGACCTTTTCTTTTCTCACGTTCTTTAATAAAAACAAACCTATGTTTCTTCTGAACACTGAAAACTTCTCTGCAGCATGATTAACTCCCACTGCTCTTCTGCTGCTCTTTACATATTAATCAGGAGAGACGTGAGAAAGCATTGCTATCTCCAGTGCCCAGAGTTTTCCTTAAACCTATCAAATGTTTGGATTGAAGTGGACATTACTTAACAATCTGCAATGCAAACACTACTAAAACTTTGCTGAAGTTTCTCTGGCTTTTTATATAAAGTGGGCGTGGCTCATCTTTTGGACAGTTTACTTAAGTTGACCCTCACCAATCACAAGGCTGATGTCACTCATGCAACTTTTTATTAAAACTGAGTTCATGTCAAGATGATCTTCTCACAGATTTGTCAGTAGGATTTAAAGATGATTGGCTGATTATGCAAGGGTTAAATGGTCTGACTTTGTAATAAGCCACAGACTCAGAGAGAAAAAAGTAATCTTTAAGACTAATAAGTCAAAGTTTTTATTTATGGCATTTGGCAGACCCTTACAGTTATCTCAGTTCTCCAGCTGAGCTTGCTCAAGCACACAGCGGTGGCAGTTTGGTGGTGCTGGGATTTGAACCCATGACCTTCTGGTCAGAAGTCCAACAGCTTATCTATTGAGCTCTTACTTCCCCATGGGGTAAATCCTGGCAAAACCTGGCTAATGGGAAAGCCGGAGCTTGATGTAGTGCTTGGCCCCCTAATTCATTAAAATATCATTGTGGTTTTTTCATATAGTGTAGCGCCCCCTAATGGGAGAAGCCGAAAGAAGAAGATGATTCCAACATTGACAGCTATGTCCACAAAATCCAAAAACTTCATCTGGGCAGTTAATAAAGATCGACCTACACTGTTTTTCAAAAGAAACACAACCCCTGGCCTGTTATTCATGAGATAAAACCACCATAACAACATCCCGATATCAGCCTCTGTTTCAGGTTTGCTGTTTTTAATTTCCGCCTCCTTGTCATTTCCTGATCTCAGCACGCTTTAGAGTGCGTTATTACAAGATTCCTTTTTTTTTTTAAAAAGACACTGTTTGAAACACGGATGAAACTTTTGTGATGATATAAACATCCGACTCGTGTCTCTGAGGCTTCCACTTGCTGACACCATGACTATACAATTAGCAAGAAAAACGCCATGTAATTATTGAAAATAAACCGTTATACTCCCATTAGCGCTCTCATAAAAAAGGCATGATGAAGCAAACACCACCCTTTAAATCTAATTATCCAACCCGAGAGTGCAATAATAAACATAGGGCAAATCTGGAAAGAGGAAACTGACTGGAAAATCTGCAGGCACTTTTCTAACAAATAAACAAACAAACAAACAGCAGGCAAAAAGTATTTTACACGGAAAGTTTGGAGAAAAATGCTAATAATTAACTCGAGTTACAAGTCGTCAACACTACAACGTTATTTATTAGCATTTTACACACACTATGTTTTAGAAACTTACCTAGATGGGGTTCTATTGTAATCTATTCATATACTTAAAGCTGATTTTGGACACTGTCCATTGTTAATATTGCTATACAAATAAAACTGAACTGAAATTAGGATATTATACCCTGCTATTAGTGCTAGTATGTTATCCATCCTTCATGTCTGAACTCCCATAAAACCTCTAAATGCTAAAACTCACATGAACACCACCCCTAAAATCTGAATAAACAAAAAGATTAACCAAAAGAGAAGCAAAAGAAACACTAATTCCATAAAGGACATTTTTGAATTGTGCTAATAAATGGATTTGTGCTAATAGATTTGTTTCCTGCTAACATTGCCCTCTTTGACATCTTTACTTTGCCATCATTACTCTCTGAAATTGTACAATCCAGTAAGCACTGCACCAAAAACCAGAGAAATTAGAGATTTTGCAACCCGCAGGCACTTGACTTACATACAACAGGCATTAAGGTACATTAATTGAAAGAGGTTGGGCAAAAATGCTAAAACAACATAGGGAAGCTAGCAAGGCATGAAAAGAAGCAATTAGGACATTCATGCTAACTAATAGGAGCCAGGCATTAATCCGAGTTTATGTTAATTGTTATGTTATGCTGCTATGTGGTATAGTAGCAGCAGGGTTTGTTGCCTTGCTAGTGTCCCCTGAGCTAAACTGTTAGCTCGTTTAACATTTTTTGTCCAACTGTCCCACTAACTGGAACATCAAAGAGCACTTGCAGAAAGTCAACACAGAGTAGACAGTGATTAAGAGGAGGCGCTGAATGTTTCTTCCCCAGAAGATGAATTCATAATGCAGTATAAAATAAGGACACTTGAATACATCATAGGGTAAATAAAAAAGAGTGAGGGTGATAGGAAGGAGAAGAGAGAGGAAGGGGGGGGGGGGGGGGGGTTAGGGGTCTGAGTGGGACCAGATCTTTCTACATTTGTGGATACTAATGGATACTCTGTATCACTGTTGGAGATTCTGAAAATATTAAAGTATCCTTGAGGGTCTTAGGACACTACTGATCAGAAGGTTGGGGGTTAAAACCCCATCATTGCGAAGCTACCACTTTTGAGCCCTTCAGTACAGTAAAATAACACTATCTGAATTTAGTCTATACTCATGGGGTGCTCTGTTATGTCCCTTGGGCAAAAGCCTTTAGCCTTTCTACTCCAGAAGTGCTGTATCATGGGTGCCTTGAGCAAGGCCCTCAACCCTCTCTTCTATAGGGGTGCTCTGTTATGGCCCTTGGACAATGTCCTTAAGCCTCTTTGACCCAGGAATACTGTATAATGGCTCTTGAGAAGGCCTTTAAGCCTCTCTGCTCAAGAGATATAGTATTATGGGCCCTTGGGCAGGGCCATTAACACTCTTTGTTTCAGGGATGCTGCATTATGGGCCCATGGGTAAGAACCATAACTCTCTCTACTCTACAGGAGTGCGGTATCATGGGTGCCTTGAGTTAAGCCCTCAACCCTCTCTACTCAAGGGCTGCTCCATTATGGCCTTTGGGCAAGGCCCTTAACCCTCTCTACTCCAGTGGTGTTCTATCATGTCTCTTGGGCAAGGTAGTTAACCATCTCTGCTCTAGAGGTGCTATATCATAGCTGATCCTGCACTTCTGTGCTTCAGTCTGTAAGTGACAAATGTATGTATTTTGTCTTTGCATCTGGATATCTATTTTGAATTCTGCTTAGCATCAGGATGGGGAGTATTTTGTTCTTATTATTACTATCCAGGGAGAACTGGGGAAAACACAAAAAGGTCTTCTTCTACTTCTACCCAAGCATGCGATTGGCTGAAAAAAAAACACTTGTTATTTAGCTAATAAAGCCCCTTTCAAGTTGTATTCAAGAGAGACGGTGCCGTGACCTGGTCCTTATCTTCACATGTCTGATATGAAATGTTCAGGTTGAGCGAGTTATGTAATGAATGTTTCAGTGTTCTCCGTACAAGCCGACACTGGAGTGGAGGGGGGTAGAGAGAGAGTGAGTTATGATAAATAACATACACAAAAGAAATGTAACACAATTCCGAAGAGCTGACGGTCCATAACCAGAGATGGCACCTGGTTATTGCAATCCAGCACACGATGCACACTGATACACACGTCAGAAAAAATGCCTCAGCATGGCAGGCTGTTTAATTTCAAACAAACAAACACACACAAACACACAGACTCAGAGTTTCCAGGCAGAGATGCATCTTCTACAGTACTGCAGAGGGGAAGAATCACATGTACATTCATGTGAGAGAAAAGGCGGTAGGGCGTAGGGGGAAGTGTAGACAGCAGATGGACAGATAACTGGTCCGAGCCCTTGCGGATAAACACACACACACACATACACACACACACACACACACAAGCACGAGACAGACTAAAAAAATGCAGCAAAAGTCTCAGCAACGCAAACCAAACTTACCCGCTGATGAGGAGACGAGAAATAAAGAGAAAGAGAGAGAAATAAAGAAAGAAAGAGATTGATGGAAGACAAAATTAAAAGTCTGTTTCGGAGCATTCTGTATGCACAACACTTTATGATTGAAACCTGGTAATTATATTGTTTAGAAGCCAGTTCGAACCCAGCCTCCCTCAGCTGCTCTCAGGATCGGCGATTTATCATTCACAATGATTTTCAAATAAATCAAATAAAAAAGTTTTGAAACATTATTACAGCAAAAAACTGGAAATGGAAGCCAGAAAACTGAGACTAACACATGTGCTAACCTTGGTATAATAGCTAGACTACAACTAGAACTAGAATGATAGAAATCAAGAGCAAAAATTATCAACAAACTAGCATTATTATTATTAACAGGCTAAAATCCAAAGGTAAGCTAACATTTGTTAAATTAACATTTGTTAAACTTCAAATTAGCATGTCAAATAATCAGGCTAAAACATGAACTAGCACTAGTGCAGACATGCTAAACCACAAGCAGTAAACCCGCTAATTCATTGTCTCTCATTACAGTATCCACAGATATTCATTACCTTTCATTAAACATAATAAATACAAACAGGCATTAAGGTAAATAGGCTGAGGCACAAGCTAGAATTAGCAGGCTAATCATGTTCTACTGGCAAGCAAAATTAGTTTGATCAAAAAACTAGTCTTGGTAAGAATTTCTTGACTGTTGTAGAATTAGCATAAAACAAGCCTGTCTGAATATCGAGGGCACAATGCCACGTTCATAACATCTATCCTGTGTTCAAACAGCAAAATGAAGGGTGTGGTAATAAGCAGAACAATCGTCCAACACAAAGACCACAATGGAAAAACAAGCAGAAAACGGAAAGAAAAAGTCAGATCATTAGCATGGACACAGTGGACACGTTGCTAACATGCAGCATCAATGAGCACTCGGTCCTCCTGCTGTGGAGAGAACAACACACTGCAGACATTCTTGAACCTTCATACGTTCTTACACACAGCTATTTGTGTTTTAAGACTAAGCCACGACCTACAGCACTAATTTATTGCAATGCTGCTTTAATCCAATTTAATGGTTCTTGGTATTCAATACAAAGACTGGTCTAATGTTCCCCATGACCTCTGTTCTTGTAGTTCCTTAGTTGTCCACTAAGCTCCACTGCCTTTATTGGTACACCAAACCTTTTATTTTTCTAGTTCCTGGCATTCTCATTCTTTCTAGTGAAGTTTGAACTACCTACATAGCTCCTAGTTTTAATGTCCTCTTGTTCCCAGTATCCCACAGCACACAATAACCTCAAATTTGTATTCTTCTGGTGTTTTCCTGGCTTTCACTGTTCCCTTGTTTCCACTTTTTCGTATCCCTATGGTTTACAGTATTTTACTTGTAACATCTTTCCTCAAAGTTTCTACAATTCTACCTAGTTTCTAGATCCCCCTGTTTCCAATGTTTCCAGTGCCCCCTTCCTTCCCTTTCCAGTATTTCGCAATATGTTTGTCCTATACTTCACCTGGCCCTGTTTACAACTATGTCCTGTGTCCTAGATGAGCTGCCAGAATTCTTCTTCTTTTGACCAGATATTTCCCACACCACCCTGGATGTGATGTACAATTTGACACCGAGATGCATTCGAGATGCATTTGACACCGTTTATACCTGTACTTAGGTTTGACTAGAGAGGACCACAAAGGTTAATTACAGTATTTATGGGTCTCAGTGTACCCCATGCTTTTAGTTAGCATTCATGTAGTTCCTACTATGCAGTTTTCTGGAAACACTGCTCGACCTTAATTCCCAATATCCACCTACATCTCAAAGTCCTATATTTGTGTAATTCAACAGATGGTTTAGGGGCCTTGCTTAAGGGTCCATCAGTGGTAGCTTGGTGGTGCATTGATTTGAATTCATAGTCTTCCTATCTAACATCTTAACCACGGAGCTACCACGTCTGAATTTCTCCTCTATTATTTATCCTCAATGGCAACCCCCACTTATTGTCTTTCTAGTTCTCAATGTCTCCCTATCTCTTACTGTCCTTTAAGTCTTAAAATGTTCCCCTAGCTCTTACTGTCCTACTAGTTCCCCCTGTCTCCCTAGATTCTAGTGTAAAAACCTCCAGTTTCTCCCTACTGTTCTGTTCATTTCTACATGTCCACCTAGTTGTCACACTAGTTCTCACATATCCCCTATTTACTAGTTTCCCAATTGTTTCCAGTGTCCCCTCCATTTTCTCTGCTTCAGATTTCTTACGGTCTCTCCAATCTCTAGTAGTTTCTAGTTTTCCATCTCCCCCAGGTACCATGATACCCTTGTTCTGATTGCCCCCACAATTATTTAGTTGTTCCTCTAGTTCCTAGCTGCACTGTTTCTCTAGTTTCTAATTGTTGTGGGCTTTTCTTGACTAATCTCTGGGATAACTGTAGAGAGTTAAAAGCACTCACTTCTTCTTTATGCGGCGGTCTTTCTCGGCCTGAGTGCCAAGTTTCCCCACAGCCATTTCCTGAGCAAGAAACTCCACATCTGAAACTCCACCTTATGTAACAATATGATACAAAGGGGTGATTGGATGTTGTTCTTTGTTGAGGACAAAACAATTAATACAACAAGACATTTTGTTATTGTGTGTGTGTGTGTGTGTGTGTGTGTCTGGTACCTGGTCCTGGTCCCATCATCTCTTTCCCCATGTGGCCCAGTCGTCCTTTCTCCTTTTTGCCAAACAAGCGACCGATGGACGATTTGATGCCTTTTTTCTTCGGTTGTTTATGGAGTGAGTCCTGACTGCTGGCTACACTGCTCATAGCTGCCTCAGCTTCTAATGCTGCAGCCAGACTACACACACACACACACACACACACACACACACACACACACACACACACACACACACACACACACACACATTACTACTACATACACAGAGATTTGTGTCATCCTACCTTGACTCTAAATGGCCCAAGAAGCTAAGAGGAATAGGTGCAAACTACAAAGTCCAAGAAACCCTGAAGAGACCCTCAAGCAGGTCGTGTCTCAGATCAGATCCTAAGATCAGTTTGTCACAGTAGATCTAAAGGATCCGTACTTTTACGTACCCATCTTTCCTTCTCACAGGAAGTTCCTGAGTTTGCTTTTGGGGTCAAAGTATTCCAATATCGGGTTCTTCCATCCGGCCTTGCCCTGTCACCCCACACCTTCACGAAGTATGTCGATGTGGCTCCGGCTCCCCTGAGACTTCAGGGCATCCGTATCCTCAATTATATCATTTACATTTACATTTACATTTGCTCGTCGCTTGAAGATAGCCAGGGACTCCGCTGTATGGACATCTAGGGGAAGTTCATTCCACCACCTCAGTGCCAGAACAGAAAAAAACCTTGAAGTATACTTACCTCTCATTCTGAGAGAAGGTGGTACCAGTCGAACAGTGCTGGAGGATCTCAGACAGCGTGGTGCAGTGCAAGATGTGATGAGGTTTCTAAGGTAAGATGGTGTTGGTCTATTTTTGGCCTTGTAGGCAAGGCAATCGACAAGTGGTTGATATTAGCTCAATCAGAGCAGTTAGCGGTCCGGCATCGAGATGTCGTTCTCGTTTACATAAAGGAGCTGGGGTTTCGGGCTGAATACCGGAAAGAGTGTGCTTTCTCCGTCACATAGAACCACCTATCTCGGCGTCATTTGCACAAGGTCTATGAGACAGTGTCCATCTGAGGTGGCACATCAATTGCCTAGAGATGCTGGCTGTGCTTCTGGCTTTGAAGCACTTCCTCCTGGACCTCAGAGGCCATCACACGTTGGTCCGCTTGGACAACACCTCGGTGGTCTCGTATATAAACCACCAGGGGGGTCTGCATTCGCAGCCCTGTACAGGCTGGCATGCCAGATTCTCCTGTGGGCCCAGGGGAAGCTCCTCTCCTTCAGAGCAGCTTATTTCGTGGGCCACTTGAATGAGGCAGCAGACACCCTGTTGAGACAGGGGTCCAAGCCCGGGGAGTGGCACCTCCACCCCCAGGTGGTGGAGCAGTTTTTGGAAATTTCAGCAAAAGCCCTATGGTTCTCCCTATATCCATCAGCTACATTGGGACTGGATGCTGTGGCGCAACCGTGGCCGAGGCTGCATCGTGACAGACTAGAGTTTCTGCAGGAGCAGTATGCAAAAGGGTTGGATCCCAGAGTGCCTGATTGGGACCTGGCTGTAGTGTTGGAAGCTCTATCTGAGCCCCCCCTTTAAACCTTTGGCTGAGACTTCGTGGAGGCACTTGTCCATCAAGACCGCTTTCTTGCTGGCCATCTGCTCTCTGCTCGATTAGTTACTAGATGCTATTGTTTATAGTACCAATTTCCCATATATGGTTTAATAGTCTATGTTCTTTGTCGCTTCTTGTTCCCCTCCCAAACATCTTAGTTAATAGGTTCCAATTCCACATTACGATAGTACTTATTTTCTTTATCTTTATGATTCCCTTAATTTCTAGTTATAATCTTATTCTTTACTATTCCTCTTAGTTGTTGGTTCCTTAATTTATTAGTTTTTAAGTTCATAGTTCATGGTTTGATTAGTTCCTAGTCCCCTTAGTCCCTTATTTACAGTGTCTTTTTTCTTCAGCTTATTTTAGTTTTTAAGTACCTTTGGGTTTTAGTCATGTTCAGTACAAGTTCCTTATTTCAATATGTCTCAGTTCTTTTAGTTCACTAGGTGTTAGTCCTTTTAGTTTCTGGTTCCAAGAGGTTTAAGTACCAAACTCCATTATCTATACTATTCCCTCTGATTATAGTTCCCAACCACCATAGTTCCTGGTTCCAAATTTCAGTTTTTCCTGGTTCATATTTTTGTTAATCTTAGTTCCTAGATTCTTTACATCTTGGTTTTATTAGTTTTTCTTGTCCTGATTGTTTAAAGATAATAGTTTCTGTTGTTTCTAGTTCCATAAACACATGGTTTCTCTTTCTCAGGTCTGTAAATTTATAATTAAATTTTAATTATTAACAATTATATTATGAAACTTTATTAGATTGGTTCTACACTTGAAGTGTGTGTGTGTGTGTGTGTGTGTGTGTGTGTGTGTGTGTGTGTGTGTGTGTGTGTGTGTGTGTGTGCGCGTGTGTATGTGTGTTTGACAGACGCTCACCGTGCGTCGTTGTGAGAGGAAGCAGGCAGTGTGTGTGTCATGCGGACTTGACGAGGCGTTGGAGGCGGAGACGTCTCACACTTTATAGTGGCTTTATCCTCTCGGCCGTCCTCATCCACAGCTGCGATCTGACACACACACACACACACACACACACACACACACACACACACACACACACACACACACACACACACACACACACACACTATAAATACCCAGGATATCACGACAGATAGAGGAAGAGAAAATGAATGGTGGGGACTAGAGAATCAAGCACCACCGTTTTTCTTGACATACAAATAAAGATCCCACACAAACGCACACACACACACACACACACACACACACACACACACGCACACACTGAGACTATAAATACACAGTAGATTAGAGCAGAGCAGGTGGTGCATGCTGGGAAATAAAGCAGTACCTTTCTCCGGTGTTTGCGCAGGTCACTGGGCTGAAACACACAGATTCAATCAAAAAGTAAAGATCTGATACTTCTATGTATGTCTATATATATTAGTGTGTGTGTGTGTGTGTTGTGTGTGTGTGTGTATATATACAGTCAACCCCTGATAATTTGCGGCTCGGAAAATCTGCGGGTTCTCATTTGGAACGTAACTAACAGCAAATTGCGGCTGATCTTAAAATGCATGATTCTGGAGCGCCACCGAATGTCCAGGAACGTTAGGAATAACATCTAAAACTTCTAAAACTCACTAACAAATTGCATAAAATATTTTAAAGACATTATTGCATTATTCATTTAAAGTGATAAATAAAGCATTTATGTCCATTACTTCACATTTTCTGTTGTGTGCATCAGATAGGAACCAACTTACTGGCGTAATGTCTAAATAAATTCGCCAAGGTACCATAGGGGTGCATCCAAAATTCTCGGCTTCTCGGGCCGTAACCCCTGCGGGTGTATATCTGTGTGGATTACTGTGTGTGTGTGTGTGTGTGTGTGTGTGTGTGTGTGTGTGTGTGTGTGTGTGTGTGTGTGTGTGAATATATATATATATATATGTATGTCTGGGCATGTGGTTGGGCATGTATATTTCTGTATTTTGTGTATATGTGATTGTGTGTTTATTTGTGTGTGTGTATATTTGAGTGTGTGTGTGTGTGTGTGTGTGTGTGTGTGTGTGTGTGTGTGTGTGTGTGTGTGTACCAGGGTCATGACCCCCATGCGCTCCATGTCACGGGCAGGGCTGCGGGGTGTGTGTTTGGGGGACGATTGTCCGCTGGGTGGTGATGATGATGTGAGCGATGACGCTGTGGCCGAGGCGGTGATGAGAGAACGTGCCAGATTCAGTCCCTCTAAACTCACGCTGGCTACGCGGTGCTCGATCTCCTCTGCCCGCTGCTCCGTACACTCCTTCTCCTCCTGAATTAGCCTGCAAACACACACACACACACACACACACACACACACACACACACACACACACACACACACACACATATTTAAGCTAGATCATTTCCCTCAGGATGTAGCTAGCTCAGATTCTGGACCCAAATTTCCTGGTTGCTTAGCAACAGAGTTCCCACCATTTGAACCACTTGGAAGTTCTGGAGGTCCCTGGTGTCATGTGATTCTAGAGTGAATGCAGATCTTTATTGAAGCCAGACTTCTGATATTTTCTGAAAAGTCACTTTTGATGTAAGAGCCAATCAGATTGCATCAAGTGGGCGGGACTTGTACAGCTTGAAGCAGGCAACAGATAACATTTATCAGTTAGGTAAAAAAAAATTACAGCCACGCCCACTTAAAGAAAATGAATCTGTTGCATTCTCTAAGCTATCTGCTTTCAATGCTAGAAATGTATGAAAAGCTATGAAAAGTAGGTTTAAAAAAACAAACAAAGAACCTCCCAACCACAACGCAACCTACTAGACCTCTCAACCAATCAGATCAAAGCTCATGTTAAAAGACGGTGGAGTGTAGCATAGTGGTCTGAGGTCTGACCGTATCTCCTTGTTGATGGCGTCGAGTTGTTCCTGCAGCATCATGGCGAGGGTCTGAGCGTCTGAGTGTCCGCTGGGTGACAGCAGATCCATG
The DNA here is from genome assembly GCA_039877035.1 of Silurus lanzhouensis. Taxonomy (NCBI): domain Eukaryota; kingdom Metazoa; phylum Chordata; class Actinopteri; order Siluriformes; family Siluridae; genus Silurus; species Silurus lanzhouensis. Next base: position 195,549 of record JBCEWE010000579.1, on the reverse strand, counting down.
GAGCTAAACAGCGTCTCGCGATCGTCGTCGTCGATGTCCGACATCTCAGTGTCGCTCTCGAACGGGTGCGAGCCCAACACGCCCAGCTGCTGCGAGCGCCACTCGTGCTCTCCCAGAGACTTCGCCTGGAAATAAAACACAGTGGAGATGTTTATTATTTACACACAATGAACACACTGCATCAAAAACATCTGACAGCTCAGACTCTCAGCTTCTTCATCACGTGGACTGTGTACTTTCTCTCTGTACACATACTACATACATTCACATTGTACTATGCTACAGAAATCATAATTTTAGCCACAAATAGCCTTTAATAAGTACCACAACGCAGGTATCTCCAACACTTCAATCTCATCACAGTGTCTTTACACCATCTGTGTGAATAATTTAGCCACATGCTAGCTACAGGAACCCAAATTCAAGCCATATAACAGAGATTTCTTTGTGATTCCTAACAAATATAAATAGGTAAATATTCCAATATTCCCTCCTGTTGTACTGTTGATTTAAAAGATCTGAAATTCCCTTAGCAACAGTGTTAGTCCTCGTCTTATATAATGAAAATGACACGTCTCAAGTTTCATTTAAATCAAATCGATGATAGCGGACAGGATTTCGGGGTGCCAACAGTTTTGCAATATTTATCTAATACTCGAGATCGGTTACAGATAGTAATTATACAGATAGAAAATTACCTAAATGTTCTGTGTGTGTGTGTGTGTGTGTGTGTGTGTGTGTGTGTGTGTGTGTGTGTGTGTGTGTGTGTATGTGTTTGTGTGTAAATATGTGTGTATTTGGTGTGTGTGTGTGTGTGTTTGTTTCTATGTTTTTGTATTTATAGTGTGTGTATGCTGTCTATATATACAGTGCCCTCCACAATTATTGGCACCCCTGTTTAAGATGTGGTCATGGACTTCTAAAAATTCTCCTTTTTTTTTAAAACAACATAGAACCCAAATGCAAAAAAAGAGAAAAATCCAACCTTTCATTTAAGTACATTACTTTGGTGGTAAAAAAAATCATACATTTAGAAAAAAAAAAAAACTTGAAATCATGTGTCCCACAATTATTGGCACCCCTAACAATTCCTCTGAAAAATTTTATTGTTTTTTTTTTTTTTTATATATTTTTCTGTAGTTGCTAAGGTTGCTCAGGGTATCTAGGGACTTTTAATTAGTAATTCATGATTTCCTGTTTCCCTGGGGTATAAATATGACGTGACACAGAGGCCTAATTCTCTTACCCATTTGTCAACATGGCAAAGACAAGAGAACACACCATTCAAGTAAGGCAGATGTGTGTCGACCTTCATAAGTCAGGCAATGGCTACAAGAAAATAGCCACTCGCCTTAACTTGCCGTATCTACAGTCAGAGGAATCATTAAGAAGTTTAAAACAACTGGAACAGTGACAAACAAGGCTGGAAGAGGTCCCAAGTTTATCTTGCCACAACGCACAGTGAGGAGGATGGTAAGAGAAGTAAAAAATTTCCCAAGCTCACCGTCACAGAATTGCATCAAAGAGTGGCATCTTGGGGTCACAGAGTCTCCAAAACAACCATCAGAGCTCTCTACATGCCAACAAGCTGTTTGGGAGGCATGCAAGGAAAAAGCCTTTTCTCACTAACACTCACAAACGTAAACGTCTGGAGTTTGCTAAGCGGTACTGGGACTTCAACTGGGATCGTGTGCTTTGGTCAGATGAGACTAAGATTGAGCTTTTTGGCAACAAACACTCTAAGTGGGTCTGGCGTAAAACAAAAGATGAGTATGCCGAAAAGCACCTCATGCCCACCGTGAAGTATGGTGGAGGATCTGTGATGCTGTGGGCTGTTTCTCTTCCAAAGGCCCTGGGAACCTTGTTAGGGTGCATGGCATTATGAACGCTTTGAAGTACCAGGATATTTTAAATAAAAACTTGATGGCCTCTGCCAGAAAGCTGAAGATGGGTCGTCATTGGGTCTTTCAGCAGGATAATGATCCAAAACATGTGGCAAAATCTACACAAAAGTGGTTCAGCAGTCACAAACTCAAGGTCCTCCCATGGCCATCTCAGTCCCCAGACCTCGACCCAATCGAAAACCTGTGGGGCGAGCTAAAGAGAAGAGTGCATAAGAGAGGACCCAGGACACTGGATGATCTAGAAAGATTGTGCAAAGAAGAATGGTCAAAAATCCCTCTCTCTGTGTTCTCCAATCTTGTGAAATGTTATAGGAGGAGATTAAGTGCTGTCTTGTTGCCAAAAGGAGGTTGTACAAAGTATTAACATCAGGGGTGCCAATAATTGTGGCACACATGATTTCAAGTTTTTTTTTTTTTTCTAAATGTGTGATTTTTTTACCACCAAAGTAATGTACTTAAATAAAAGGTTGGATTTTTCTCTTTTTTTGCATTTGGGTTCTATGTTGTTTTAAAAAAAAGGAGAATTTTTTGAAGTCCACGACCACATCTTAAACAGGGGTGCCAATAATTGTGGAGGGCACTGTATATATATATATATGTGCATGTGGTGTGTATATATGTGTGTGTTTTGTGTTGTGAGTGTGTGTACATGTGTGTGTGTGTGTGTGTGTGTGTGTGTGTGTGTGTGTGTGTGTGTGTGTGTGTACCTTCTGTTCGTCTCTTCTCAGTCCCACTCGTCCTCGTCTTGTCCGGTGCATCACTTTAGTGGAGTGATAATCAGACTGAGAATCAGCGAGTGATCCGAGAGAATAACGCAGATCTGACGAGGCGTCCAGATGAGACCTAACACACACATACACACACACACAAAGTTTAAACATTCTGCTTCATGTATTATATATGAAATCTGTTCAGCACCCTGTGTGTGTGTGTGTGTGTGTGTGTGTGTGTGTGTGTGTGTGTGTGTGTGTGTGTGTGTGCGTGTGCATGTGTGTGTGTGTGTGTGTGTGCGTGTGTGTGTGTGTGAGTGTGTGAGTGTGAGTGTGAGTGTGTCTCACCGGGACAGTGTTGGCTCTGCCCTCAGCCTGAACTGATCGAGTTCAACCCTCATTTTCTCCATTTCCTCTGCCAACTGGGACTGTTCA
>JBCEWE010000579.1:177500-187500 GCA_039877035.1 Silurus lanzhouensis | reverse complement strand
ACACACACACACACACACCATTCCATTATTGTCATGCATCAGCTTAGCATTTAGTAAATTTCTGTTCTGATTCTATTGAAGTTATATCGTGATGCATACTCACACACACACACACACACACACACACTTTGTCTCATACACACTGAAAGCTGCAGCATTTCAGCATAGATGATAAAATTAGCATCACAGTGCAATTCACAGCAGAGAAACAGACAGCACAGAGCTGAAATTACACTGCCACACTGAACACATCATTCTGTGTCACTGTGTGTGTGTGTGTGTGTGTGTGTGTGTGTGTGTGTGTGTGTGTGTGTGTGTGTGTGTGTGTGTGTGATGGTGAATGTTGGTGTGTGTGATGGTGAATGTTGGTGTGTGATTGTGAATGTTGGTGTGTGATGGTGAATGTTGGTGTGTGTGATAGTGAATGTTGGTGTGTGTGATGGTGAATGTTGGTGTGTGTGATGGTGAATGTTGGTGTGTGTGATAGTGAATGTTGGTGTGTGTGATGGTGAATGTTGGTGTGTGATGGTGAATGTTTGTGTGTGTAATGGTGAATGTTGGTGTGTGTAATGGTGAATGTTGGTGTGTTATGGTGAATGTCGGTGTGTGTTATGGTGAATGTCGGTGTGTGTTATGGTGAATGTTGGTGTGTGTGATGGTGAATGTTGGTGTGTGTGATGGTGAATGTTGGTGTGTGATGGTGAATGTTGGTGTGTGTGATGGTGAATGTCGGTGTGTGTGATGGTGAATGTCGGTGTGTGTGATGGTTAATGTCGGTGTGTGTGAGGGTGAATGTCGGTGTGTGATGGTGAATGTCGGTGTGTGTGATGGTAAATGTCGGTGTGTGTTATGGTGAATGTCGGTGTGTGTGATGTTGAATGTTTGTGTGTGTGATGGTGAATGTTTGTGTGTGAGATGGTGAATGTTGGTGTGTGTGATGGTGAATGTCGGTGTGTGTTATGGTGAATGTCGGTGTGTGTGATGGTGAATGTCGGTGTGTGTGATGTTGAATGTTTGTGTGTGTGATGGTGAATGTTGGTGTGTGAGATGGTGAATGTTGGTGTGTGTGATGGTGAATGCTGGTGTGTGTGATGGTGAATGTTGGTGTGTGTTATGGTGAATGTCTGTGTGTGTGATGGTGAATGTCGGTGTGTGTTATGGTGAATGTTGGTGTGTGTGATGGTGAATGTTGGTGTGTGTGATGGTGAATGTTGGTGTGTGATGGTGAATGTCGGTGTGTGTGATGGTGAATGTCGGTGTGTGTGAGGGTGAATGTCGGTGTGTGATGGTGAATGTCGGTGTGTCTGATGGTGAATGTCGGTGTGTGTGATGTTGAATGTTTGTGTGTGTTATGGTGAATGTCGGTGTGTGTGATGTTGAATGTTTGTGTGTGTGATGGTGAATGTTTGTGTGTGAGATGGTGAATGTTGGTGTGTGTGATGGTGAATGTTGGTGTGTGTTATGGTGAATGTTGGTGTGTGTGATGGTGAATGTCGGTGTGTGTGATGTTGAATGTTTGTGTGTGTGATGGTGAATGTTGGTGTGTGAGATGGTGAATGTTGGTGTGTGTGATGGTGAATGTTGGTGTGTGATGGTGAATGTTGGTGTGTGTGATGGTGAATGTTGGTGTGTGTGATGGTGAATGTTGGTGTGTGTAATGGTGAATGTTGGTGTGTGATGGTGAATGTAGGTGTGTGTGATGGTGAATGTTGGTGTGTGTGATGTTGAATGTTGGTGTGTGATGGTAAATGTTGGTGTGTGATGGTGAATGTAGGTGTGTGTGATGGTGAATGTTGGTGTGTGATGGTGAATGTAGGTGTGTGTGATGGTGAATGTTGGTGTGTGATGGTGAATGTTGGTGTGTGTGATATTGAATGTTGGTGTGTAATGGTAAATGTTGGTGTGTGATGGTGAATGTCAGTGTTTAATGTAGACACACACCTTCCCGAGGACCTTCTGTGCATCTCCTTCCAGCAGGTCCTCAGCTCCTTCACCTGATGCCACTTTTCTCTGAATGTGTGCATTTTGCTCTCGTAAGGCAACAATCTGCAGAACGATTAAAAAGTGTGTGAAAAATTTAGAATCTTCTCACATGATGTTTATTGATTGGCACACAGGTAAAGCCAGGTAATGATGTAGATGAGAAGGTAAGGAGGTCTGAGGTGCAGTCAGCGTTCACATTTATCCCAAAGGTGTTCAGTAGGTTAGAGCTCTTGGGCAGTAGATCTTCCACTCCATCCCATGTAAAGTAGACCTTCATGGAGCTGCTTTGTGCACAGAGGTATTGTCATGTTGAACAGGTTTGGGTCTGCTAGTGCAAGTGAAGGAAAAATGTCATGCTCCTGCATCCAAAGACGTCTGATATAATTGTGTCTCTGTGTGTGTGTGTGTGTGTGTGTGTGTGTGTGTGTGTGTGTGTGTGTGTGGTGTGTGTGTGTGTGTGTGAGAGTGTGTGTGTCCTGTCAAAAAGAAAAGGAGCCTGACTATAAGAAAGCCTGAGTATAAGAAAGAAAGTCATTAAAATAGTAAGAAAGAAAGAAAGAAAGAAAGAAAGAAAGAAGAAAGAAAGAAAGAAAGAAAGAAAGAAAGAAAGAATTTGACAGGACACATAAAGAGGCCATGCCCCTGTCACTTTGATGAATACAGTAAGAGCAGGTTATTTGTAAAAGTGTGAGGTTTAGTTCTTACCTCCTGATTGGCAGCAGTTAGATCCTCCTCCAAGGCGGAGACTCTTTCAAGTGACACACGTAGCCTCTCTCTTACCTGCAGGAGAAAATAAAACACTAAATATGATTAAGACAATATATAATATATATATTCAGTAATGTATCATTTATTTATTATCTATAAAGCCATAGAATCAGGAACTTTAATAAATTCTGAGATTCTACACGGCAGCAGGATTTCAGCTCTGAAGCCTGATGCTGCTGATACTGTACTTCACAGCTGGAGCACGTTTCTCTTTTAAAATATTGTGTCACTTTTACTCTGTACTGTATCTGTCTACAAAACATTCCTGTTTGCACACACACACACACACACACACACACACACACACACACACACACACACACACACCTCACAAACCTCAAACCTCTCAGACCTTACAAACCTTAAAACACACACACACACACACACACACACACACACACACACACACACACACACACACACACACACACACACACACACACACACACACACACCTCACAACCCTCAAACCTCACAGACCTTACAAACTTCAAAAACCACACACAGACCTCACAAACCTCAAACCTCACAGACCTCACAAACCACACACACCTCACAGTCCTCACAAACCACACACACACCTTACAGACCTCACAAATTACACACACCTCACAAACCTCAAACCTTACAAACCTCTTAAATCACAAAGCTTCAATAAAGATAATTCAGTGTCAGGATTTCAAACCTCTACTTTCCATTCTTTCATTCTCTTCTCCTTTCAATCCCTTTAAGATATTTTTTATCACAGCTATTATACCAGATTTCCTTTATTTCTCTCTGACACTCCCTCACTCCTTCATTAATCTCTGTCACTCCCTCACGCCTTTATTTTCTTTCTCTGACACTCCATCACTCTTTAATTTCTCTCCGATTCTCCCTCACTCATTCAATTCTTCTCAATTCCTTCCCTTCTTATTCTCTCTTAACACTTCACTCCTTCATTCCCTTTCTTCCTCCCTCATTTACTTCAATACACTATCAATCTTTTAATCCCTCGCTACTTCATTTCTTTACTCTTTCACTTTTCCTCTCTTGTTCCCTCATTCCCCTACTCCCTCGCTTCTTCAATTCCTCTCTGACATGCCCTTATTTTCTCATTGCTTCATTTTTTCACTTCCTCTCCATCACTCAGGCACTGCTTCCCTCTCTCATTCAATTACTCCTTCAATCCCTAACTTCATCAGTCTTTCACCCCCTCAGCTTCTTTCTCTCACTTCTTCCCTCAGAAACACAGACTGAAGCTATAAGTTATGAATCTATAGGAAGAAGAAGTGAAAACATTGTGGAGACACTTTATAAAGCACTATTTATTCCCAAATATCCAAAACACAACAACAAAGTTATTGCAAAGACACACAGAATCTCCTGAGGAACAAAAGTAAGTGCTAAAATTCCTCAAACTTCATAAAAAGATGTTTAAAGGATCTTTAGAATCTTTACAGGATGGAGAAAGAAGGAAAGACAGCATGGGACGACTGGACATGAGAGAAGTTTTCAGTCCATCCATGTCTGCTCGTCTACGTTTGATGATGTCCTCACGTTTCCCTGATACACCAGCTCTGTGAGGTAAACAAACCCACTGTCCACTCCGTGTCTCCTGCTGAGTAGAAACATGTCTAGAGAAACTGTACAGAGCTGAGCTTTACCTTCTCATCCAGAGCTTTGTGGTGCTCAAACAGGGATTTGAGAGCTTTGAGAACTTCCACCTCGCTGGAGACTCCTGATGGAGACTGAGCCTGCCGCTTCACCACCGTCATCCTGAGAGAGCGCTCGTGACGAGATACCAAACACTCCAAATGCTCCAGCAGCAGCTGAGGAAACACACACCATCATCATCATCATCATCAAATTGACTTTCAGAACATTATTCTGTTTCACACTGTACATGAAACACATCTAAACATCTCAGGATGTCTCAAGACCAAGAGAAGTGTTCTCATTCTGTAAAGAAAATTGTCTGGTGTAACTTTATTACACGTAATCAGATTCATTATAATACAATAAAACCATCAGAAGTGGCCGAACAGAACTGCTCATGCAGAGGCCACAGCTGCTCAGTCATGTGATCTCAGTTACTAATTCACCAGAACCCTGAGCACATGAGCAGGATTAAGGAAACACAGCAAGATCCATCTTCAGAGAAAACAGGATTCAGAGAAGAGCTTCATCTTCAGTTGAAAAAAATGGAGAGGGTCTATAAAAAAAATCTAACAAGAACCTTTAATTATCCAACAAACCTGAAGAGAACTCATGTAGACCCTGTTATTTTTTTTTAGCTTTAAAAAAAAAAAAGGTTTACAAGTAAAGATACAAGTAAAGTCAAGTACTGATGTTGGTGAGGTGGGGAGGCCTGGGGTGCAGTCAGTGTTTACATTCATTCCAAAGGTGTTCATTAGGTTTGGAGCTTCCACATGTTCACACACACAGACACACACACGCACACACACACACACACACACACACACACACACATTAGCTATGTTAGCAATGAGCTAGCATGTTTGCCAATAATTAATGCTGACATGTTTTGTCTTGTTTAAAGATTTATTATCACACTCTTGATATCACCCAATTGAAGATGGGTTCTCCTTTTGAGTCTGGTTCCTCTCAATGTTTCTTCCTCATTCATGCTTGCCACAGTCGCCAGGGATAAACAAAGTTCTCGAAAGTTGCTTTGACACAATGTTCATTGTGAACTTAAACTTGAACATGTGGGCCATGCTAACATTAAAAAGACTGTTTGTTATTAAATATGAAGCACTAGCGATGAGTGTTAGCATAATCTGTGTTAATGTGCTTAACACGGATGTGGTTTTTTTCTCTCATTACAGGAATGCTGCTTCAGCTCCTTGTGATTAAACACTTTGTTCTGTCCTCCGTCTGGTCTCATTACCGCTCTGTCTCCTGTTCACGGCTCAGGGATCATGAGGCTCTTCAGATATGTAACTTTATGTCCTGGATTTTATCGGTGAGCGCTCGGCTGGAACTGGAATCTGGTTTTAATTGAATTGTGACTCATCTGAGCCCTGAGGGGAGCTATGCAGACCTGGAGGTGAAAATGAGGTGAGAATAAATTGTCTCTCACGATGTCTCTACTGAGACCGAGGTGAGTTCAGGCACAGCATGGGCAGTTTTATCACACCTCCAAACTGAAGCCATCATTACAAGATGTTTATGTCATCTTATTATCTAACTAGCAATGCACATTAGCATTAGCATTGATAAATCTTTGGTTAAAATTCTATATAATAGTTGTGTTATTTCCAAGGTCCCACCCTCAACACCATCGAACCAATCAAACTAAAATGTCCACTCCACAAAGACTCTTGATTTGACCTCACTTTCCCCCACACTTTTCTTGCCACTATACAAAATCAGACCAAAGATCCATCCTTCTTAGTGCCTCTGTAACTAATCAGAATGCCAGCCCCAAACCAAAATATCTTTGTAACCAATCAGACCACACATTCCACCCAAAAATATCCCAACCCCAACCAAAACCTTCTGCACATTCAGTAACAACAAGCCATGGTTCACACCCAAACTTAAACAACTTTGACATACCATGGAGAATGCCTACAGAGGGGAGGACAAAGCCCTGCATAAGCAGGCCAGGAAATCAGAATCGCCAAAAGAAACTACTCTGAAAAGCTCAAAGAATTTCACTGTGCTATAATGTATATGTGACAAATAAAGTCTATTCTATTCTTCAATCGTCAATATAGTTTAGAATGCAGGGCCGAACAGATATTGGTAAGCTTCTGCCCTAAAAGCAAACCTCAGGAACTTCCATTGCAAAGGAAGGGTGGATATGTGGAGGTAAGAATCCTTCAGTTCTATCGTGACAAACCAGTCCTCGGATCTGATTTGGGACACGACCTGCTTGAGAGTAAGCATCTTGAACCTGAGCCTCAATAGTGAGCAGTTCAACTGACGTAGACCAAAATGGGACGCAAACCCCCCTCCTTCTTGGGAACTATGAAGTACCAGCTGTAGAACCTAGACTCTCTGTCTCGTGGAGGGACCACCTTGATGGCCTCCTTCCTTAGGAGAGTGTGTAATTCCTGTTCCATGACCAGAGCCCTTTTGAACCAGGCACACCCCTTTGAACCGGGGGACCGAGACTCATACTGTAGCCTTTCTCTACAGTGCGCAGGACCCACTGAGACACATCTGGCAGGCATTTTCAGGCTGCCAGATAGTCTCTTAAGGGAACCAGTCTCTCAAAACTGGTCTCTGGTATGCCTAGAGCAGCTGGAGAGCTCCTTTGTGGCCCTGAGAGCTAGGCCCATAGCACGGTGTAGCTCTTGGACCTCATCAACTATCCCCCTCATTCAACTCCCTTAGCAGATCATCCTGGTACCCCTGCAACACAGCCATCGTGTGCAGGCAGCCAGCAGCTTGACCAAAGTGGACAGTGCAGGGGCCTTAAGTGACGATGCAGCACCCAGAGAGGGATAGCCGGCTAGTGTCTCTTCAACCCGGGGCATCCCCCCCACATACACACTCTTTTAGCCCCACTACCTGAGCGTTCAGGGACAAGAACAGACTGCAGCAAACAGTAAAAACAGCTGAGAAAAATCATTGGTGCTCCCCTGCCCACTCTCCAGGATTTGTACCATAAAAGAACTAAGAAACGGACAGGAAAAATCACCACTGAACCTTCGCACCATGGACACAACCTCTTTCAACTCCTCCCTTCTGGCAGGCACTACAGAAATTTGTTACCAGGCACAGGAACCGTTTTTTTTCCTCAGACAATCACCCTCATTAACAACTGACCTTAATTATTTGCCCTGCTTTATATCTATAAGTACTGCACTATAAACAGTCAGTCATCACATCATCCTCATATGTTCCACACACTATTACTGCTCTATATTGCACAAAAGTCCTAAAGTAACCTCTTTATCTTATGTGATGCACAATACTGCTATTTGCACCACCACGTACTCTCACACTTTATCTACATTACTGATCTGTCATGTACTCTGTATATTGTGTTTAATCTGTATAGTCTGTATTGTCTGTATTTATGTATGTACTTTTTGGGGTCACCAACAGTTAAAACAAAATTCCTTGTGTATGTCAATAAACCTGATTCTGAAAATAGCTCTGTAAACAATGAGAACATAAATCTAACCCAATATATCTGTAACCAATAAGAACCCCAATCCCTGATCTCCTCAACCCCACTGAACATGATTAGATGATCTGGAACTGGAGCCTCCTTGACATACTGACAGTGTCTGATCTTACTAATGTTCTTTTAGCTGAATGAACACTAATTCCCACAATCACAAACCAAAATCTAGTGGAAAGTCTTCTCAGAAGAGTGAGTCAAAACTCTCTACACAGTTGAACCCATAGTTCTCAATGCTAGACTGCGAGTTTCATCCTCAGCTATGACTGTTTGTAGGCTTACAGAATTCCATCCTCTTACCCTGGTGTTGTTCCTCTCAGCCTTGAGCTCTGAGATCTCCTCCTCTTTCTCCAGCAGCTGTTCTCGACATGCATTCAGCTCTTTTGTCAGGGCTGCAAACTCCTGCAAAACACAAAAACCACCAGTTTAGCAATATGCTCGTTTTTTGATAATGATAATGTGATGAGGCAGCCAGAAGTTTCTCAGTCAGCTGACGCTATATTTACAAGCACCAGTCTAAAATGTCCCCACTGGCTCGTTCAGCATTAATAGAGCAATGTTAGATGAGAAGATAATAAAGTCCAGAGGAAAATTCTGCATCCCCCGAGAGGATGAGGAAGTCGTTGAGTTTATCACACCTTAATAACACGGATATTGATTTGATCCCGCCTACACTGCTGAGTTAGATTAATTATACCTAAGTAATTGGACTAGGATCAGAGAATATGTGAGTCGACATCAGAAAGCACAGTTGCTAATGATTATAGTGAGAAAAAGGACGAGGCAGTGATGATGCAGAACTGCTGAGCTACTGAATAGGCTTTTGTGCTGAAACATCCCCAGTCATTCATTACAACTGGAACATTCAGTGACTCTCCTTTTGCTTTTCAATGTCCATTATAGAACTGTTGTGGTTTACGTTTGTGCTAGTAGGTGCAAATTCACATTATATTCACCTGTTTACATTCAAAAAGTTTCTTTCCTGTTCTATCTCTGTCCTCTCATTTGTCTATTGCTCTATTGCCCACACCTGTTCTGTGTTCAGCCTCTGATTCTGTATGCTTTTGTTTTCTCATCTTTGGCTCATTCTTGTTTTTGTTCTACGGCAGCACAGTGCTAATAGCATCAATGTATAATTATTTGTACTGATTAAAAAAAAACACTTACATCAGCATTATGATTACTGTATATAATCTAAGATTTGGCGAGCCAGCCAGTAGTGTCAAGAACATTGTCCAACTGTCCCTATAAAATGACTAAATGAGATTGACACAGACCTAAAATGAAATTCTGTGATATTACACATCTCGATAGCGTTTAATATTCATAAACCAGCTAGAAATATGTATGAAATAAATGGGTGACATCTCTAAATGAGCAAGAGATTTGTCTATATAGTACCTGCTGATCGTATGGAATAGCCAGGCCTTTTAGGATTTTCAAGACACATGCATGTTTCTTTTATTTTATGCAACATACTCAGTAAAAGGCAAAAACACACAGTAATTGGACAGTGAATGAGTGGAAGAAAGATCTGTGGAGTCCAAATGGGACATTTTTGTCTCTAATAAAATAACTTGTTTAAGATGGAAAGAAGAGAAGATGTGATCAGACTCCCTCACCCCCACAGTCACACATGGAGGAAACGTTATGGATTGGGGTTGGGTTTTTTTTTGGTTGTTTGGCAGCTCTGAGACCAGCAGCAATAGGAAAATGTAAGAATTAACAAAATATAATTACACTAAAATATAATAATATGACTAAATACAATGAAATATATGTGAAGTGGGACTTCAGGGTTATCAGAATTATGGAAATATTGCACAATTTACACTAATAACTGCTAACCAATAATAATGATGATAATAATAATGATAATATTTGTGTGTCTCAAACTCTTGGACATATAGTGTATATTCTTGAAGTTTACCCTGAAAAACAGAACCCTTGTAGGAAAGCTGTACCATTGTCTTATCATCTCCTTCACGCTGAAGCTGAAGTTGGAAGCAGATTCCCTGATGCACCGAAAGGCGTGTATATTTAGGGAAAGTAAATATTTAACATTAGGTGTAAAAGCAGACAGTCTGAGCCACAAGATGTCCTCGT
>JBCEWE010000579.1:152500-172500 GCA_039877035.1 Silurus lanzhouensis | reverse complement strand
CCCCAACACTTCAACAATACCTTAACAACACTCTCACATTACCTTAACAACACCTCAACAACACCCCAACACTTCAACAATACCTTAACACTCCCACATTACCTTAACAACACCTCAACACCCCAACACTTCAACAATACCTTAACACTCCCACATTACCTTAACAACACCTCAACAACACCCCAACACTTCAACAATACCTTAACAACACTCTCACATTACCTTAACAACACCTCAACAACACCCCAACACTTCAACAATACCTTAACAACACTCTCACATTACCTTAACAACACCTCAACATTTCAATAAAACACTAACACTCCTACATTACCTCAACAACACCTCAACAACACCCCAACACCTTAACAACACCCCAACACTTCAACAATACCTTAACAACACTCTCACATTACCTTAACAACACCTCAACATTTCAATAAAACACTAACACTCCTACATTACCTCAACAACACCTCAACAACACCCCAACACCTTAACAACACCCCAACACTTCAACAATACCTTAACAACACTCTCACATTACCTTAACAACACCTGTCTCACAGCAAGTGTACTGTCAGCTCATGTTAGCTGTTTTAACACACACACACACACACACACACACACACACACACACACACACACACACACACACACACACACACACACACACACACTGTCAAGGAGAGGCTAATGGGATGTATCTGTTTGAGTGCAGATCAAAGAGCAGTGATCTCTCTGATCTGAAGTGTTCAGTGTTTCATCTCTTGATGTTAAACACACCACTGCAGAGGATCACATTCACATGCTCTACTTCCGCTTTCTATTCTGGTGTTTAACCTTGTAAGGTTGTGTTTGATATTTTTAGTATCCTTTAGTGGTAGTGTTCCTAGGACCCCTAGTTCATACCCCTGTAATAGTCTTCCTATGTCCCCTATTTTCTGCCCTTGTGGTAGTCTTCCTAGGTCACTTAGTTTCTGTCTTTGTGTAAGTGTTACTTGGTTCCCAAGTTCCTGCACCTGTGGTAGTCTTCCTAGGTCTTCTAGTTCCTGCCTTTGTGGTAGTCTTCATGGGTCCCCTGCTCAAAGGCCCAGGAGTGGCAGCTTGGCAATACCAGGGCTTGAAACTCCAACCTTTCGATCAGTAACCCTGCACTTTAACCACTGAGCTACCACTCCCCATGTTTCTTGGTCTCCTAGTACCCCTATTTGTTAGAGTGTTCCCAGGTCACCTTGTTCCTGTATGACTCTAATTAATTCTGTAAGGGTTTCAGTCCTATGGAGTGGTTTTCAGCAGAAAACTGTCTCAGTAATTAGAGACGGATCAGTTGTATCTTCCATGTTTGGTTTCTCCTGACTGTTTCAGCTTTGGTGGAAAATAAAAGAGGGAGAGGACAGTCACAGAGAGAGAGCTGAATAAAGACGGCTAATCCAATCTCTCTCCACAGTAATTGCTTTGGCCTGAAGTGTGCCAATGCTGAGGGTCCCTTGTGCCATTTAGCAGAGCCAAACACTCTTCCTTCTTAATCCTACACACACACACACACACACACACAACACACAAACAATTGATGCCATGATCCGCTGACATCCAGAGGAGAACCAGCTGTCCTTCAGTGTGGATTTTAGGCTTGTTTTTTTTTTTGTATGATTGTCAATATTTACATTCAGACCCTCACATACACTACTTTTCACTATTTAGCCAAATGTATATGGACACCTGAACACAATGTGTTGACCTTCTGGTGGTATTGAATGTCTATACTATAATGAGATAGAACATCTCTGTACACTGTAGCAATTTCCCCTAAATAAAACTGAGTGGCCAAAATACTGTTCCAGCATGATGATGCTCCTTTGCACAATCCTGAGCTCCATGAAGACATGGTGTTTTTCTGTGATGAGGCCTGAAATCTTCAACTCCACTGAAATGGAACTGGAACTTGAACTGGAGTCTCCTTGACATCACCACATCAGTGTCTGATCTCACTACTGCTCATGTATTTAAATGCACTAGTTCCCAAGGCCACACCCTAAGATCTAGTGGAATGCCTTCCCAGAAAAAAAGCATTTAAAAAGTATGTTCAACAAGAGTGTATGGGTGTGCAAAGCAGATGCCTCTCTCTCTATGACAGACATGCCTTTCTTAAATAAAGTGGCCCAACAGAGGCTACACCGCTTTACAAGGACAGACAGACAGTGGGAGGCCACGCCTCCTTCAATAAGACATGTAAAGGACATGCATAGAAGCCACACCTCCTTCATTAATATGTAAAAGTCAAGCACAGAGGCCACACCTCCTTCAATAATATCTAAAGATCGATCACAGAAGCCATGCCTCCTTCACCTATGCTGTGAGGGCAGTAAAACTGTCTCACAGGCCGGGTTTTACAGCATTATTAGCTCGAGTAGTCTCTCTGCTGAATGTTCATCCTCAGGCTTTTCCATTAACCATGGCATTTTCCAGACACACACACACACACACTCACACACACACACACACACACACACACACACACACACACACTGAGCCGAGGGACAGACTTAGATTTAATTTTCCCCTTGACAGAGGCCACGTCTCAAATCACCTTGTAGAACATCTAAACATTTAAACACTAGTGGACACTTCTTCACATTCTCCATGTTCTGATTATTCTCTATGTTCTCCAGATTTTCAATGTTCTCCACATTCTCCATGTTCTCCAAATTCTCCATGTTCTTTACATTCATCATGTTCTCCACATTCTCCATGTTCATCACGTTGTCTATGTACTGATTATTCTCCATGTTCTCCACATTCTACATGTTCTGCATATTCTCCATGTTCTCTTTTGCTAACTTTTGCTAAACTACACCCACAAATGGCTACATATTTATTCAGAATTGACCCAATGTTCTAAGTGTTTTCCATGTTCTCAGAGTTCTTGTTGTTCTCTGTGTTGTCAAGGTTTTCAAAGTTCTTAGTATTTTTACTGTTCTCCTCATTCTCTGTTTAATCCATGTTCCCCACAGTCAGTTTTTTTTCATTTTCTCCACATTCACACACTTTACATTTCCAATGTTCTCATTGTTCTCCCAGTACAATTTATTTCTGTGGGATTTGCTCACACTCACCCAGAGTTTCTATTTGCCAAAGGCTGAATTTCTGACCAATTAAAACAGTTTAACGAGTATATTTCAAGCCCCGCCCCTCGGCGCTTTTCATATGCAACATAAATGCAAACAGCAACCAAAACAGCAACCATGGTCAATTTGACCAAATTGATGCAAAGGAAAAAAAATGACAAGAATCACAAAACAGAAGTCAGATAAAGAGATGAACATCTCGACCTTGTGACTCCTTCACTGCTGGATTATTCAGTGTGTGCTGGTGTACAGCAGGAGGTTTCCTCCAGTCACTGCCGACACAGAGAAGAATGTGATACACAAAATACAGAGCTATAGAAGCAACCACACTGTATTAAACCTTTGCAAACACACAAACACACACACACACACACACACACACACACACACACACAGAGGGAACGCCTCACTCCCTCTTTGCTTTAATCAGTGTGAAATCCACCAAAGTGGGTCAGAACTATAGGCCATCTGCCCCTCAGAGATTTACACACATCAGCACTGATTACACACACACACAGAGAACACTCATGACACACAAACACACTCAACAAACAAACTCAACACTTGACATGCTGAACCTGGAGATTCACTTCTTAGAAAAAGCAAACCTGAAATAAAAATGAGTCACGCCTGAAAGGCCACGCCCCCACAGAGGCCACGCCTCCTTCACTGAGACTGATCAGATACACACAAAGGCCATGCCTCCTTCACTGAGAATGATAAGATACACACAGAGGCCACTCCTCCTTCACTGATAATGATAAGATACACACAGAGGCCACGCCTCCTTCACTGAGAATGATAAGATACACACAGAGGCCACGCCTCCTTCACTAAGACTGAGAACACACCCTTTAAAAGCTGATGAACCTTATCTAATGTCATTGTTACATAATTGGTTTAGTCAATTTTCTCTGTGTGTGTGTGTGTGTGTGTGTGTGTGTGTGTGTGTGTGTGTGTGTGTGTGTGTGTGTGTGCGCGCGCGCGTGCGCGTGTGTGTGTGTGTGTGTGTTAGGGCGTTTTCCTCCATCTCTCTTTATAATGATTGCCGTTGCATAACAACACCACACCACACACTCCTGCTACAAACACCAAAGCAACCGTGACAGGCTGAAACAAAGAAGTAATGAGATGACAAAGTGTGTGTGTGTGTGTGTGTGTGTGTGTGTGTGTGTGTGTGTGTGTGTGTGTGTGTGTGTGTGTGTGTTATAGCTTTCTATAGGTATTGCTACTACATCAATTACATGCTCAGAAGTGTGAACATGTGAATAATGAGAGGGAAGTAGATAAGAGAAGAAGGAAATACAAGACAGAATGACGTGAGACAAAAAGATACAAGATGAGATGAGAAGATAAGATGAGACAAGATGAGACCAAAATAAATGAAACTAGGCAAGGCATGATAAGACAAGATGGGAGGTGAAGATGAAATGAGACTAAATAAAACAAGATGAGATGAAATAAGGCAATAATGAGATGAGGCAAGATGAGACAATGTGAGATAAGAGTAAATAATATGATACAAGTTGGGACAAGATATGTGAGAACAATATGCGATTAAACAAGACATGATAGAATGGGATGAGTTGAAGTGAGATGAGACAAGAGGAGATACGATGGTGGGGAGATGAAATGAAATCATACAGAGAGAGACAGTGAGATGAACAAAGTATTACAATAGACTAAATGGGATGAGACAAGATGAGATCAGGTGGGAGGAGCCAATCTAAGATGTGACTGAATGAAAAGGACAAGATGAGATAGGATGATAAAGGGTGAGATGAGTTCAGACAGAAAGGGGTCAGATAGATTGAGAGAGAGGACATTAAATTAAACAGTTAGAGACATGATGAGATTGAAATGAGCTATGATAGAGCTCAAAATGGAACGAAAACAAGACCAAAGGAAAGGAGACATGAGATAAGATGGTGAACCAAACTAAACACAATTTAAACAGGAAAAGAAGATCAATTGGGAAAAGACAAAAATAAATTAGACAGAATGAAAAAATGAGGCAGGATTGGACAAGATGAGACAAGGTGAGACAGTGTGAGACAAGGTGTAATAAACAAGCAGAACGAGACAAGATGAGTTGAGATGAGACAAGATAAAAAAAAGCACATGAATAGAAACAAGTTGATGAGACAAGATAAAACAAACAAATCTAAAAGACAATAAATGATGGGACGAGGCAACGTAGGTCAAGACGACAAGGTCGAGTGAGAGAAGACAGAATGGGGCAAAATAAGAAAAAAGAAGATGTCAACGGGTTGAGATTAAGCAGAGATACAAAACAAAACGACACAGGGTTAGACAAAATTACATGAGACGAGACGAGACAAGACGAGACGAGAACATCAGATACTGCTCTGTACTTTAGCGTTTTTTGCTAATAAAGCTAGCAGTTTTATTAGTGTGTGTGTGTGTGTGTGTGTGTGTGTGTGTGTGTGTGTGTGTGTGTGTGTGTGTGTGTTTAGCAGTCGTTTCGGGTTAACAAGCAGCATCAAGCCAATTGGCATGATATCAAAGTAATTAGCACCAAAGAAATCGTTAGAAATCGTTTATTCGAGGTTTTACGGCGTCGTGTTGTCGCTCTTTGCGTTCTTAATGCTCATCTCGAGATGAAGGGATTAAAAAAAATTAAGGAATGAAGAGATGAAGGGATGAAGGCAGTCGCTCACCCTGAAAATAAACCCCGAGCGCAGATCGATCTCCGATGAGAAAACAGCTTCATTCCCATGCATGTGCTTCAGAGCTGGGCGAATTTACAAGAGGACGAAAATCAATATGTGTGTGTGTGTGTATGTGTGTGTGTGTGTGTGTGTGTGTGTGTGTGTGTGTGTGTGTGTGTGTGTGTGTGTGTGTGTATTTGACTTAATTAACAGTCAAAGAGATTCCGTTGTCCTTTAAAGATTACACCAAGAGAGCAAAACAGCACCACCATTATCTATAAACATTATTATATAATTTATATTCACATTAAAGTGTCCGTAAGTGACTTTCATCTCACAGGAATTAATATCACACACTAAACGTACATCCTGATACCGGTCCTATAAACAGACACCGTGGGAATATTCTCAGGTCTATGATCAACTATAAAACATTTAAATGCTAACCAATCAGGACGATTTCCTGTGGTGAGGTAATACTTCCTGTCTATCAGGAAATCGTTAGCTGAATGGCTCTGGGGTAACATGTGACCCTCTTAATCAAAGGTCAATGTATGCGTCCCAAAAATGTGGCAGTATAACAGTGGAAAACTTCATCTAGAAAATCGTGATAGTATAAATATGCAAAATAGACATGTCCCCGACCCGTCACATGACCATGCCCTTCCAAACATCCATGTTTGTCTGTTTTTTGCCTGTAAACACAGGAAACGTTTATAACGTAAACCGTTTATAAACCCCAAACACGATTGATGAATAAGCATTTATTAATTTGCATATGATGCGTCTGACTCCGCCCCTTACATCACCATTGCTGGGTTTATTAGTACAGAAAGTATTAGAGAGTGTGTTTTCATTTTCACAAAGCTAAACAATTGATTTTCCGAACCCTGATCAACCTCCAGGTATAAATATTCAACACTCAGTGCTACATAATTCAGGAGGGAAAAAAAACACTGCCAGGCTTTTCCAGTGAAACAAACTGAAAACATACGGCCTTGATTTTCCAAGACATCTGGCAACCCTGCAGTATATATATATATATATACACACACAATGTGTGGTTTATATTATTTACTAACCAAAACATAATCATTATCATCAGGAGCATCATCATCATCACCATCTTCATCCCACCATCACCACCATTATCATCACCATCTTCATCATAATATCACAAAATCATCATCTTCAACATCATCACTATCACCATTATGATCATTATTATCATTTTTTGTTCATTCTCGTTATATAAATTAGACAAAATAATAGAAGCCGTAATTTATATTTCAACTTACACACACCACCATATTCCATATACTATATACACCAAACACCACCAAACACAATATATACCATATAAAGTATATACACACTATTTATACCATATATAATATACCATAGAATATTTAAATACTATTTACCATATATATATATATATATATATAAAAGACAGGAGGCGGAGCTGGAGGTAGCAGAGCTGAAGATGTTGAGATGTTTGTTGGGAGTGACGATGATGGACAGGATTAGAAATGAGTTTATTAGAGGGACAGCGCATGTAGGACGTTTTGGAGACGAGGTGAGGGAGGAGAGATTGAGATGGTTTGGACATGTGCAGAGGAGGAACATGGGGTATATCAGTAGGAGAATGCTGAGGATGGAGACACCAGGAAGGAGGAAAAGAGGAAGAACAAGGAGGAGGTTTATGGATGTGGTGAAGGAAGACATGGAGGTAGTTGGTGTGAAAGAGGCAGATGTAGAGGACAGGGGGGTATGAAGACTAAGACTAAGAAGAAGAAGAAGAAGATTTACTATATATATATATATATGTGTGTGTGTGTGTGTGTGTGTGTGTATATGTGTGTGTATATGTGTGTGTGTGTGTGTGTGTGTGTGTGTTGTGGTGCATTATTTATTTGCTGTGTGCAGATTACATAAACACTGAAAGAGTCCAGATCCCCCCACACATAATTCTCAGATCAGATCTCCCTTACAACCATTAGGCATTAGTGAGCTGTGTGTGTGTGTGTGTGTGTGTGTGTGTGTGTGTGTGTGTGTGTGTGAGAGAGAGAGAGATAGAGAGAGAGAGAGAGAGAGAGAGAGAGAGAGAGAGAGAGAGATGAAATGATGTACTGTACACAGATGCACGAGCAGGATAATCACAGGGAAGAAGTTCATCACGGATTTCATGCCTATAAAAAGCGGGACTTTGCACTTCCGGTCCGATTCCACACCTGGAACTCGTGCATGGTGGTGCGGAAGGAATGAAGCATTATAACGCCGCTATGACGCCGTGACCGCCGCCCGCTTACCTGATAGGTGTAGAAGCGCGTGCCGTTGGGAGGGTGCATCTTCGGGGCGCTCGTCCCCGCGCTCATGTCCGCAAAAATCATAGCGGTGTGACAGAGTTTAGTCCCGCGCGCAAAGGTAAATCCTGATGTGGGAAGGGACGCGGGACGCAGAGAGAGACACTGAGAAAGACACAGAGAGAAGGGACGGGCGCTCCGCGTCAGCGCAGTGTCTCTCTCATCCTTCCACTGTGCCGGGAATGATGCTGTGCACGAGCAGCGCGCGGCCGCACCATCCCTCTCCTCTGTTCCCACTGCGCGAGAGCACGCGCTCCACGGAACCGCGTAAGTCCTACTGCATCACAGCCAGCGCTCATCACCCTCCCTGTGTCCTCCTCCCACCCTCACAGTGTCCTCCTCCCACCCTCACAGTGTCCTCCTCCTACCATCACAGTGTCCTCCTCCCACCCTCACAGTGTCCTCCTCCCACCATCACAGTGTCCTCCTCCTACCATCACAGTGTCCTCCTCCCACCCTCACAGTGTCCTCCTCCCACCATCACAGTGTCCTCCTCCCACCATTACTGTCTCCTCCCACCATCACAGTGTCCTCCTCCCACCATTACTGTCTCCTCCCACCATCACAGTGTCCTCCTCCCACCCTCACAGTGTCCTCCTCCCACCATCAGTGTCCTCCTCCCACCATCACAGTGTCCTCCTCCCACCATTACTGTCTCCTCCCACCATCACAGTGTCCTCCTCCCACCCTCACAGTGTCCTCCTCCCACCATCACATCACAGTGTCCTCCTCCCACCATCACAGTGTCCTCCTCCCACCATTACTGTCTCCTCCCACCATCACAGTGTCCTCCTCCCACCATTACTGTCTCCTCCCACCATCACAGTGTCCTCCTCCCACCCTCACAGTGTCCTCCTCCCACCCTCACAGTGTCCTCCTCCCACCATTACTGTCTCCTCCCACCATCACAGTGTCCTCCTCCCACCCTCACAGTGTCCTCCTTCCACCATTACTGTCTCCTCTCACCATCACATTGTCCTCCTCCCACCCTCACAGTGTCCTCCTTCCACTATTACTGTCTCCTCCCACCATCACAGTGTCCTCCTCCCACCATTACTGTCTCCTCCCACCATCACAGTGTCCTCCTCCCACCATTACTGTCTCCTCCCACCATCACAGTGTCCTCCTCCCACCATTACTGTCTCCTCCCACCATCACAGTGTCCTCCTCCCACCATCACAGTGTCCTCCTCCCACCCTCACAGTGTCCTCCTTCCACTATTACTGTCTCCTCCCACCATCACAGTGTCCTCCTCCCACCATTACTGTCTCCTCCCACCATCACAGTGTCCTCCTCCCACCATTACTGTCTCCTCCCACCATCACAGTGTCCTCCTCCCACCATTACTGTCTCCTCCCACCATCACAGTGTCCTCCTCCCACCCTCACAGTGTCCTCCTCCCACCATCACAGTGTCCTCCTCCCACCATCACAGTGTCCTCCTCCCACCCTCACAGTGTCCTCCTCCCACCATTACTGTCTCCTCCCACCATCACAGTGTCCTCCTCCCACCCTCACAGTGTCCTCCTCCCACCATTACTGTCTCCTCCCACCATCACAGTGTCCTCCTCCCACCCTCACAGTGTCCTCCTCCCACCATTACTGTCTCCTCCCACCATCACTGTGTCCTCCTCCCAACCTAACTGTTTTCTCCTCCCATTATCACTGTGACCACTGAGTCTGACCTGATCCAGCTCCACCTACCTGCCTACATGTCCAATGAGGTGTGATCTTCTGGAAACTTTACCTCTGACTGTTACAAAGCACTGACACTCGAGACGCCATCCATACATTACATAAACGTCTTTATGGAAACGCCACCATAATGTGTTTACACACGTCACTTCACCTGTCTACACCAACCGTCCAAAGTCCCTCTGAACGAGCTGTTGCTATAGAAACGTATTCTAACGAGCACATTAATATTAACCTAAGAAAAATAATCAACATGTTCAGACCAATCAGAATCCAGAACTGAGCAGAACATAACTGAACTCTGTGTGTGTGTGTGTGTGTGTGTGTGTGTGTGTGTGTGTGTGTGTGTGTGTGCTGCTGATCACAGTTTTGTACAGATGAGGGGTAATTAATGATCCTTAAGAAGCAATTAACACCTGCTGTGGCTTGAATTTATATAATACACTGTATAAATGCAGAGACATGAGTAACATCTGAGATATCCAGGGGTCATACACACCCCTGTGTGGAAGTCTGACCACGCCCTTATCTCAATATTTAATATACTCAATCTCAAAGGTTTCTCAGGGTCGCCTCACCTGCACCTCCTGTGGACATAAAGGTCACGCTGCTCTCAGTCCGTTCTTCTCCTCTGTGGTGTTTCTCAACTCTGTCTCCTTATGGATAAATTACAACTCTGTCTTTGTCTTTTGATGGACAAAACCAAAATATATCAAAGTGAAATTTGAAAATGACTAAATGGACACATGTAAGCCGATACGCAACACAATATACACTATATTGCCAAAGTTTTGCAGACACCTGGTAAGTGTAAGTTCTGTCAGTATGGTATCTGCTTCTTGAGCATTGCATTCAACAATTAGTCCCAATTTGCTCTTATCGGTTCCTCCACTCTTCTGGGAAGATGTTCCACTGGATTTTGGAGTGTGCTTGTGGAGCTTTGTGCTAATTCAGACATATGGGTGTTAGTAAATTCAGGTACCGATGTCAGGTACTGATAAACATAAATCTATAGCAGGAGATCTTCATGGAGGCTTTGTGCTCAGGAGCATCATCATGCTGGAACAATGTTCAAGTGAAGAGAAAATGTTACAGCTTCCAAAAGAGTCCTGTACAATTGTGTTCCTTCAACTTCGTGGTTTGGGAAATAACCACAAATGGCAGGAAAAGACAGGTGTCCCAAAACTTTGTTGATATAGTGTGTTATTGGACAGATTAATGATCAGATATTGGAGGACAGGCACAATGGACAGTGATGAGAAAACCAAATAATGTGGGCTGAAAAAATAAGGTTCAGGAGCAAAGTATTGGTGGACATTTTGTTGTCCAGACAAACGGAGGGAAAAATTGAACAGATGAATAAGACAGCAATAATAAGACAAACATAGTGGACTGAAAAAAACAGACAGGAGAAAAATATAAAAGTTAGAAATGAAAGTACGTGGACAGACTCATTATGGACACACAAATAGAGTTGGAGAAGAAATGATAAGAGATAGGTAAAGGTGTGAATATGGTGGAGGGACGAGATGAACTGACCTCACCCGCTGGACACAGAAGATGTTATTATGACAGATATCATGGAGGAAATGTGTAAAACACCTGGACGTGGATTGATAGATGATGGAAGAACGTGGACAGATGTGGTGTCAGTTGCTGAGTGGTGTAAGACATTTATGGAATGGAACAGAAGCCCTTCAGCAGTAACGAGCGATTTAACACCTGCTGTGAGTCGAGAGAAATTTGCAGCGCAAGGAACTAAAAATAACACACTGCTCTTCATGTTTGACTATTTCCTCCGGTTGCCATGGAGATGTCAAGGGGGGACACTGGGAACTTCCAAATCGTCCAGGGTGGGGGGACATGACAGGTGAGTGTGATGGAGGTGATGAGTGTGTGTAGTTCCAGATATTAACTTAAGTAAAAACTTATTTTGCGAAGACAAAATCGAACACTTTAAGCTCAGCTAGTTCAGTCACTAGTTTCTTGCTAATCAGATATGCGCGAGATGCTCGAGATGTATCCTTCAGGGCATTATGGGGAACTCCTGCTCTGTCCTGAAGTTACTGCCTGATGTCTGACTGAAACTGGAGACCATATCTCACATAAATCTATAACAGAAAATCAATTATTCGAATACACACATTCATTATTACCTGCGATGAGCCATTGTGTTACCATAGCAACGATAACGCATTAATATAAACCTGCAACCAATCAGAATCCAGAGCATGAACAATCTAATCTACAGCATTTTAAGCACCGCCCCTTTAGCTACACAGGATCTGAGTAATGCATCTCTGTTTCAGGAGAGTCACGTGTGTGTGTGTGTGTGTGTGTGTGTGTGTGTGTGTGTGTGTGTGTGTGTGTGTGTGTGTGGTTGACTTAGGTCATTTCTGAAGGCCCCATCTGCTTCCTCTGCCCTTCTACAGCAAAATATCAGAACGCCGTTTGTTTCCGAGCGTGGTTAAAGAGTTTAAGGATGATTAAAAAACCAAATCACATTTCTGCTGCTGCTCGCATCATCACTTCCTCATGGTTTCCTCATCGCCCCGAGCTGTGATCTGCAATACTTTCCCCATTACGCTTGGATTCTATAGCGAATACGAAGCTAATCCCAGCAAAAACAGAGTTTTCACAATTATACATGACACTGCAAAGCTGAAGCGAGGCCTCCAGCTCATCTCCTGATGTTTCTGAGGAACACCGAGCACTGTGGTGTGATTCTACTGTGAACAGTGTTTAAATCATAACGCTGTCCTGATTGACCAGAAGAAGGTGATTAGGTTTGTATTACAGCAGCTTAGGAAAGAGTGTCCAGTATCAGCATTTGGTAACAGTCATAGGTGGCGCTGTAGATACATCTTCACGACAGAGTAGCTGATGGTTATAAAGATGTAATAATGGGACTACACAACACAGCGTCTCGCAGTGTTTCAGTATGATAGCAACACATAATGTTTATTACCTACTAACTGTATTATATTGTATGTGTGTGTGTGTGTGTGTGTGTGTGTGTGTGTGTGTGTGTGTGTGTGTGTGTGTGTGTGTGAATAAACTAAATCAGGTGTGCTACAACAGGAAACACATTACAAGCTGGGATTACACTGCTGCTGCCCACCAGCCAATCAGATTGAAGGTCTCTCATGGCCTGCAGCCAATCATAGAGGACAGCTGTGT
The DNA here is from genome assembly GCA_039877035.1 of Silurus lanzhouensis. NCBI lineage: Eukaryota > Metazoa > Chordata > Actinopteri > Siluriformes > Siluridae > Silurus > Silurus lanzhouensis. The sequence goes on along the minus strand of JBCEWE010000579.1, from coordinate 159,460 downwards.
CACGACAGCAAGACTGAACACACGCACATCCATCTATCTATCCCTCCATCCATTTCTCTCTGTCTCTCCCTCTCTCTCTCTCCCACTCCCCCCTCCTCTCTCTCTCTCTCTCTCTCTCTCTCTCTCTCTCTCTCTCTCTCTCTCTCTCTCTCTTTCTCTCTCTCTCTCCCTCTCTCGCTCTCTTTCTGAAGAATATAAAATATAAAAACACCATTGAATTGGGGGGGGAATACTTTTGCACAGTATTGCATTTCATTGCTATCATTACGTCTTATTTGGGTTCTGTTTCCCAGCTGTGGTTTAATTAATAAAATTAGGCGATTTTTTTGGTTTTTACATCAAGGTGTCAGAAGAGGGATGAAAAATGGAAAGAAAAGAAGAAAGAAAAGAACAAGAAAGAAAGCAAAAAACCAAGTAACTAACTAATAAATAAATAAATAATTGATGGGAAAGAGTAAGAAAGAAAAAAGTCAGAAAAAAATAAAAGAAATAAACAAATGACAGGAGAAAGAAAGAAAATAAGAAATAAAAAATAATAATAATAAATAAGTAAATAAATGAATAAATAGAAATAAATACATAATAACATACAATGCAGATGGTAAATAATGAAAGAAAATGCAAACAATATATACATAAATAAATGAAGAAAAGAAGACTAATATCTATGAAAAAAAAGAAAAAAGTGGGAAAGCAAAGTTAAAGAAAAAGAATGCAGATGAACTGCTGCTGTAAAGTTCATTATCACATCATCAGCTGTCAGAGTCAATCAGAATCTGAATGCTTTATTGATCCCTTCTGGAAAATGTTTAGTTGCAGTTTCTCACAGTAAAAGATTAAAGTAAAGTTTAAAGTGAAATAAAAAATAAGAAATATATAAATATATAGAAAGTCAGGCTACAATAATAGATATAAAAGTTTTTGCACATGTGAAAAAAAACCCCAAACAAGTAACATTTATAAAACACAGAATCAAAAAAGGAGGAAAAGTTGAAGGTTGAGGCATAACACAACAACACTTGTCATACACACAGGAATGTGTGTGTGTGTGTGTGTGTGTGTGTGTGTGTGTGTGTGTGTGTGTGTGTGTGTGTGTGTGTGTGTGTGTGTGTGTGTGTCCATGTCCAGGCATATGTGTGTGTAATGATGTTCTTCCATCTTTATTGAATCAATAGCTACATTAACTGCTCTATATGTTTATGAATACACCACAAAGATCCATAAAACAGAGACATGTGATATTGATCCAACATCCTCATCTTCTTCTGAGACGGTCTCCATGTCCAGACTCTAATTTCTATGTTCTACTGAATAGACAGAATAGATTACAAATACATTCTGGAATATCCAAGCCATATTCTCCAGAATCTGCTGTCCAGAATATATCCTTTAGATCTTTAAAAATATTTAGTATACATTTCCAGAATTAATTTTTCTATTACCGCTCTGAATATCCTATCCAGCAAATTATACTGTATCTAAAACATACAATTAAGTCTCTGAGAGATTCAAACAAGATTTAGATTTAACAAACCAGAGCACATTCTCTAAAACATTCATCTTAAATTGTACGCTTTGAATTTCAGAGCCTGCTTCTGGACTAACCTCCAAATTATACTTTCCCGAGTCTACTATCCAGAACAAATTCTGAGAGAAAAACTTTCCTTAATCAACATTTCAGATTCAATTTTTTCTGATTTTCTTTTCTGATTCTTGATACATTTTAAAGAATCTCTATCCAGAACATGTCTAGAACCTACACGCCAGATTTTCCTTGGTGGAATCTATTGTCTAGTTCTTAATCTTTATAATTTATGTCTAGACCACTTTAAAAACAATTCTTTAGACCCTTTTACCTTCCAGTTACTAGAACCTAATATTTGCATTATCTTATAGAATCTACTTTTATAATCTAGATTTTATTGGCTAGAATACACTTTATAAAACCGTATGTCTACAACTAGAACCCTGCTGTCCAGGACACATTCTCCACTATTTACTTCATACACATTACTATGCAGAGTATATTCTAAAAGACAACATTTACATAATACACTTTTCAGAATATACTGAACTTTTTTTCTGATTCTGAACTTTTCTAAATCCTTATGCATTATAAAGCATCTCTGTCCAGAGCATGCTTGACAGAAACTACTTTACATAATCTATTGTATATTGTCTGTAAATTTCTGATTTATATGAAGCTGCTTTGAGACAATGTCTGTTGTGAAAAGCGCTATAGAAATAAACTTGACTTGACTTGACTTGACTTGACTTGACTTGTCTACCTCTGCAGAACATTTAAGATTCTCTTTGGTAAAATCTATTGTATAAAATTTTTCTCACTGATCTACATTTCTAATTCTCCACACCAGATTTTAATATACAGAAGACATTTATATCCAGAAGACATCTAGAACCTATTATTACCTGTTGAACCTATACCCTAAATTGTTTCACAATTTCATTGTGTAACCTTATTCTAGATTTCACTGCCCAGAACCTATTCTGCATAATCCATCAACAGATTCCAATACAAAACACTGTCCTCCATAATACTATACTTTCAATGATCTTCCACTCCAAAACACTCTGAAGCCTAATTTTCTGACACTAATTTCCAGAATCTAACTGTTCAGTACATATTCAGCAGAAGCCACTTTTCTAGAAATTATGTTCTATACCAAAAACTATTCTGTTCATATTTTCTGGTGCATGTAACATATCTTAATGTAATGTGTACATATTTAATGTTATATCTACATTCTTAAATCCTTGTCCGACTCATTAAATGTTATTATCCAAAAGATACTGCCTGACCCGATTAAAGCAGCATCAGTCGGACACTGAGCTTCACCTTATGGTCCAGAATAAAACTCATCTGACTCTGCAGGTTTTCTGTGTGTTTGAGGAACTGATCGTTTCTGTGTAATCTGAAACAACACTGCTATTATGAGATACTGTGATGTGAATGTGTATGGAGCTCCTGCTATGATTACCACACACACACATACACACACACAATTAGATGTAGCATTAAAACTTAGATAAGTTTAAGTCAAAGATTACTGCAGACGCTTTGATGCGACATTCAAGATTAAACATTTCCATTATTTATGAGTGTTAGGGAACATATTAGGGATTGTGACAAATAAAGACTTTCTGAGTTTTGTGCTCTCACACACACACACAAACACACACATATATACATACACACACACACACACACACACACACACACACACACACACACACACACACGCGCGTCTCCAGAGTCCCGCAGAGCCACAGGAGGTTTCGACATCAGGAGGATGAGTCACTTGTGAAACTTCACCCGAGCAGATCAGCATGTGAGAGAGAGTGAGACAGAAGGAGAATAATGACTGCGGACTGTTTCAGGAAAATTCTTCATTCTGAAACACAATTTCTTTCTCAAACTGGTGAACTCACACTCTGGACACGTCTATCATGCCTTCGTCCTACACAGTCCAGATGAGAGATGAGTGGAATGAAATGAAATCTCTAAAAGCTGCATATACATGAGGAAAGTTTCCGGTTTCTGCTTTGCTGCCATTCTGACTGACTTTTCCAGCTATATGTGATTCTTCCTTAAAAACCTTGAATGCACACAATCTTTTCTGATGTCTTTTGATGCTGAAGCATGAACTATTCCCTTCACTTGAACATGGAGACCCAAACCTCTTCCAGCATGACACTGCCCCTGTGCACAAAGCCAGCTCCATGAAGATCTGCTTTTCATGGGTTGCATTTGAGGATCTGCTGTAGAGCTCCAACCCTATTGAACACTTTTAGGATGAATGTGAACACTGACTGCACCCCAGACCTCCTCACCTTCTTACCTCCATCAGCACCTGCCTTTACTAACACACATCCTTATACCTAAATGAATCTCCACAAATCTCCACAAAATCTAGTGGAACATCTTCCCAGAAGAGTGAAAGGCAAGAGAGAGAGAACAAGCTTACACATGGAAGAAGGGTTCTTTGGGAATAAGAGAACTATATACAGTGCATGAACAAAAATGCAGCTAAAACTTTTATTATATGTGTGTGTGTGTGTGTGTGTGTGTGTGTGTGTGTGTGTGTGTGTGTGTGTGTATGTGTGTGTGTGTGTGTGTGTGTGTGTGAGACTCCATAAGGAAATGTAGACACACTTCCCAAAGCCAATCTGCTGGAAATTGATATCATCATTCTTCTCAAGTGTACCTGTGCTTCCCACACGTGTGTGTGTGTGTGTGTGTGTGTGTGTGTGTGTGTGTGTGTGTGTTTTCATGGCAATATAACCTCATCTTGTTGTTGCTTAATTCTATAAAAGGTTGAAAGTCATTGCTCTCATCCAAAACTCGTAAATTTCTCATTAGCATCTTCAGAGACGGAGATGTTTCTTCTGCTTTAATGAACACTGTTCCTCTGAACATGACTAGTGATCTAAACACCATCAGCATCCAAACATCTGAACATCTCTTTTACCTCCTCCATTACACAGCTGTCTCAATTTTGTTACTCATGGTGGTGTTCTGAATTGTGGAATATGATGATGTTCTAATAATTATTACCCTTCATTAAAACATTATTGATGGATAAATTGTTATATTAAAAATTTTAAACATAAATTAGGGGTGAATGAGTTCAATTTCATAGCTGAGAAAATGATTTGCTTACAGCGCTCTCTGCTGGTAAACTCTGATATTACACAAGGAACTAAATAGTCTGGATTATACTGACCTCTGGAGGACAAAATGTGATCTGTAGCGGTAAATGTGCTAAATCAGAATACATTTTCATGAACACTAATTTTGTAATTTGTGCTTTCAAATCTGTCTGGCTGAAGGATTTGCCTCCTCTCGCCGTTTCTTTTGGACCTCGCACTTCGCCTTTTTCGTGTTCTTTTATGTGCTAATGTATTGAACAATAGCGAATAGACTTTTTAGAAACATGCGTTGGTATCAATACTATCGATATTGGGATCGAGCCGCCCACAGATAGTTTGTATATTCCAGTTGTTTAAGAATTTGGGGTCGGAGCACAGGGGCAGCCATGATACAGCAACATCAGGAGAGTCCTGGGGCTTGAACCCCTGACCATCTAAACTTTAACCACTGTGCAACCACTTTCGCAAAATATGAGGTATAATCTGTACACACACACACACACACACACACACACACACACAAACACACAAATCAGTACATCTTTAATTATTATTATTACTGTTTACACAAATTATGAAAATTTCAGAAATACAACAATCTTTTAATCAGTTTACGTCTAAACTTCAATGAGTTCAATCTTGTCTTTGTCTTGACAAATGTAAAACCCGCTGACGATGGGATTGATGTCAATTTGAGAATAAGATCTCATTCCACATTTAATCCTTATTTGCTGTTATATTGAGCTCCACTCTTCTGGGAAGATGTTTCACTGGACTTTGTGGAGATTGGTGGGGATTGGTTCAGCTACGAGGGTGTTAGTAAAGTCAGGTAGTGATGAAGGTGAGGAGGTGAGGAGGTCTGGGGTGCAGTCAGTGTTCACATTCATCCCAAAGGTGTTCAACAGGTTTGAAGCTCTATAGCAGGAGATCTTCTACTCTAACCAATGTAAAGCAGATCTTCATGGAGCTGACTGTGAGCATTTTGTGTAGAACAGGTTTGGATTTTATAGTTCAAGTGAAGGACAAATTTCATGGTGGAAATAGTGAAAATGTCAGGTGTCCATACAGGGAATCATCTACTCTATAATCACGCTGATCAGAAATCACTTCTAAAACATCTAAAAAGGCTACACCGAGCTCGAATTCAGCATCTGTCATCTAACCAACTTTACTCGATCTAATAAAGCAATAAACAGACCACATGCAGGAGGGACAACGGGAAGTCCGCGAGAACGCGTTAGAACTGTAATAAAACCCAGCCTGATTTCACCATAACCATAAACCAGCACCATAAAAAAAAACATAAACACCACCGCCCTCTAGTGTCTATTTAAATAATGACACAATTCAAATGGTATTTACAAGTTTGGCCACTAGAGATCCTCCCTGGCCTTCCTTTTGCATGACATTTAAACTGTACACAGTGGAATTAGTGTGTTAGTGATTCGTTTTTATTTGTGGTGAGAGTAGTGAGCAGGTGGAGAAGAGTCTGGAGAGGTGGAGGTACACGCTGGAGAGAAGGGGAATGAAAGTCAGTAGGAGTAAGACAGAGTACATGTGTGTGAATGAGAGGGAGGGCAGTGGAGGGGTGTGGCTGCAGGGAGAAGAGGTGGAGAAGGTGGAGGAGTTCAGGTACCTGGGGTCAACAGTGCAAAGTAATGGAGAGTGTGTTAGAGAAGTGAAGAAAAGAGTGCAGGCAGGGTGGAGTGGGTGTAGAAGAGTGATAGCAGGAGTGATTTGTGATAGAAGAGTATCTGTGAGAGTGAAAGGGAAAGTTTATAGGACTGTGGTGAGATCTGAGATGATGTATGGATTAGAGACAGTGGCATTGAGTAAAAGACAGGAGGTGGAGCTGGAGGTAGCAGAGCTGAAGATGTTGAGATGTTCGTTGGGAGTGACGAGGATGGACAGGATTAGAAATGAGTTTATTAGAGGAAATAAGGAAGGCCAAGGAGGAGGTTTATGGATGTGGTGAAGGAAGACATGCAGGTAGTTGGTGTGACAGAGGCAAATGTAGAGAACAGAGGGGTATGGAGACGGATGATCCACTGTGACGCCCCCTAATGGGAGAAGCCAAAAGAAGAAGAAGAAAAAGAAAAAGAAGTGATTTGTTTTTATTCTTGACGTTTCAGTTATTCACTTATTTGTTCGGCTATTTAGTTGTTTATTTGTGTTGATGTGCTACAACTGATAAAAACAATACAAATAATACATCTCCGGCATTAATCAAGATCACACTGTTAGTTTTAAACTCCAACAGTGAACACTGCTCCTCAACACTGATGGAAC
>JBCEWE010000579.1:50000-145000 GCA_039877035.1 Silurus lanzhouensis | reverse complement strand
GATAGAGTTATTTTCTCTCTCTCTCTCTCTCTCTCTCTCTCTCTCTCTCTCTCTCTCTCTCTCTCTCTCTCTCTCAATATAAAGGGTTAATTTGGCCTGGAGGAGACTGTGTGAAGTAGGACATGGACAATAACAATCACGCAGAGTCATCATGTGATGCTGAGGAGAAAGTAGGCAGCTGACTGAACACACACACACACACACACACACACACACACACACACACACACACACACAACACAATCCCATTACATTCGTCACCAATGAAGCAAAGATCTCATACACTCACACACTGAACCATTCACCAGCCTGAGACAAAACTTTATGTTGTTGTGCCCAAGTTCCAACATCATCAAACACTGACCTTCTCCTATAAACACCAAAAATCTCCGTCATTATACAACAAGAACCAACTATCTTCATCAAAAACCAATGTTCTTTATCAGACACCATGTTTGATAGATGTTGGTGTGTTTGATGGTTAATGTTGGTGTGTGTGATGGTGAATTTTGGTGTGTGTGTGTGTGTGTGTGTGTGTGTGTGTGTGTGTGTGTGTGTGTGTGTGTGTGTGATGGTGAATGTTGGTGTGTGTGATGGTGACTGTTAGTGTGTGTGATGGTGAATGTTGGTGCATGATGGAGAATGTTGGTGTGTGTGATCGTGAATGTCGGTGTGTGTGATGGTGAATGTTGGTGTGTGTGATGGTGAATGTCCGTGTGTGATGGTGACTGTTGGTGTTTGATGGTGAATGTTGGTGTGTGTGATGGTGAATGTTGGTGTGTGTGTGTGTGTGATCGTGAATGTTGGTATGTGTGATGGTGAATGTTGGTGTGTGTGATGGTGAATGTCGGTGTGTGATGGTGAATGTTGGTGTGTGATGGTGAATGTTGGTGTGTGTGATGGTGAATGTTGGTGTTTGATGGTAAATGTTGGTGTGTGTGATGGTGAATGTTGGTGTGTGTGATGGTGAATGTTGGTGTTTGATGGTGAATGTTGGTGTGTGTGATGGTGAATGTTGGTGTGTGTGTGTGTGATTGTGAATGTTGGTGTGTGTGATGGTGAATGTTGGTGTGTGTGATGGTAAATGTCGGTGTGTGATGGGGAATGTTGGTGTTTGATGGTGAATGTTGGTGTGTGATGGTGAATGTTGGTGTGTGTGATGGTGAATGTTGGTGTGTGATGGTGAATGTTGGTGTTTGATGGTGAATGTTGGTGTGTGATGGTGGTGAATGTTGGTGTGTATGATGGTGAATGTTGGTGTGTGATAGTAAATGTTGGTGTGTGTGATGGTGAATGTTGGTGTGTGTGTGTGTGGTGGTGAATGTTGGTGTGTGTGATGGTGAATGTTGGTGTGTGATGGTGAATGTTGGTGTGTGTGATGGTGAATGTTGGTGTGTGTGATGGTGAATGTCGGTGTGTGATGGTGAATGTTGGTGTGTGATGGTGAATGTTGGTGTGTGATGGTGAATGTTGGTGTTTGATGGTAAATGTTGGTGTGTGTGATGGTGAATGTTGGTGTGTGTGATGGTAAATGTTGGTGTTTGATGGTGAATGTTGGTGTGTGTGTGTGATGGTGAATGTTGGTGTGTGTGATGGTGAATGTTGGTGTGTGTGATGGTGAATGTTGGTGTGTGATGGTGAATGTTGGTGTGTGTGTGGTGGTGAATGTTGGTGTGTGTGATGGTGAATGTTGGTGTGTGATGGTGAATGTTGGTGTTTGATGGTGAATGTTGGTGTGTGTGATGGTGAATGTTGATGTGTGTGATGGTAAATGTTGATGTGTGATGGTGAATGTTGGTGTGTGTGATGGTGAATGTTGGTGTGTGATGGTTAATGTTGGTGTTTGATGGTGAATGTTGGTGTTTGATGGTAAATGTTGGTGTGTGTGATGGTGAATGTTGGTGTGTGTGATGGTGAATGTTGGTGTTTGATGGTGAAGGTTGGTGTGTGTGATGGTGAATGTTGGTGTGTGTGATGGTGAATGTTGGTGTGTGATGGTGAATGTTGGTGTGTGTTGGTGAATGTTGGTGTTTGATGGTAAATGTTGGTGTGTGTGATGGTGAATGTTGGTGTTTTTGATGTGTGTCTTTATGGTTAACATTAAAAATGGACTCAATAATCACATAGAAGAGAAATAGGCTAAATAATGGCTGCAGGGTGGAGCTGGTGGTAGAAGAGGAGAATCTGGGTAGAGTTGGAAATATAGATAGATAGAGAAAGAGAGAAAGAAGGAAAAAGTGGGTGAGAAAAAGAAAAAGATATGAAAAGAATGTGGCCTCGTTCCTTGATCTACATTTACAGAAAAGCAATAAAATACAGCCCAGTATCAAATGATGTGTTTCATTGGAAATAATTGATGGTGTTTAGTGTGTGTGCATGTGTGTGTGTGTATGTGTGTGTGTGTGTGTGTGTGTGTGTGTGTGTGTGTGTGTGTGTGTGTGTGTGTGTGTGTGTGCGTGCGTGTGTGTGTGTGTGTGTGTGCGCATGTGCGTGTGTGCGTGCGTGTGTGTGTGCGCGCACACACACATACGCACGCACGCACGCACGCACACACACACACACACACACACACACACACACACACACACTCACTGACACCCTTTTACAGCTAGCCTCAGATGATTCGAGCCCCATGTGACAAGATGTAACAGACTCTGATGTTGATTTACAGCTTGGAGGAAAATCGGAGTAGAGTGTCACTACAAGTGTGAGGAGATAAAACACACCAACACATAAATCACTGAGTTTACACACACACACACACACACACACACACACACACACACACACACACACACACACACACACACAGAGAAACGCTTCATTCCGATGACAGACTAGCATCTCCTAAAATTCTTTACCTAACATCAGCTAGCACAATATTACCTCCATGATGCTGGCTTTATTTTGCTAACATCTGATCGGTGTTCTCAAACAGCTTCACTATAAAACTTTTTATGTAGCATTAGCTAGCTAAATTGAAAGTTGGATAGCTCATTAGCACATTCAATTGCCTGGCTTCAAAGCAAACATGGCTTCTGTTTTTCATTAGCAGTGCAGTGAGGGAGTTTACCTAGCATTAGCTAGATTCCATTAGTCAAACTAATTACTAGTGTCAGGAGTTACACAATAATTGTTTGGTTGTTTGCTAGTGGTGCTACTTAGGTCGAATCAGGGACCAAGTATGTGAACATATATCTAATATTAGCTGGATTTGAGCTATTTAATTTTCTAGCATGTGTTTGGTTCGTTGCTAGTACACGTCATTGTGATTAGCTACACAGGGTAATTGTTCAGCTGATGTTTGAGAACACTTTTAGCTCTTGATTTTAATATGCTACATCATATTGTATGCTTGATCGTAGCTACAATATATATTTTGCCAAAAGTTTGTGGACACCTGACCATAAGACTGGTATTTGATTTGAACGTCCCATTCCATATTCAGTCTCAATTTGCTATCATAATAAGCTCCACTCTTCTAGGAACATGTTCCTCATGATTTTGTGGACATTCATTCAGCTACAAGGGTGTTACTAAAGTCAGGTACCGCTGTAGGTGAGGTGAGGAGGTTCCTGGGGTGCAGTCAGCGTTTACATTCATACTGTTCAATAGGGTTGGAGCTCTACAGCAGGAGATCTTTCAAATCTTCCAACTCATGTAAGTTTATGTAAGTTCATGGAGCTGGCTTTGTGCATGGGAACATTGCTGAAACAGGGAAAATATCAGGCTCCTGCATCCAAAGACTTCCTACACAATTGTGTCCTAATACTTTTAGGAAAATGTGTGTGTGTGTGTGTGTGTGTGTGTGTGTGTGTGTGTGTGTGTGTGTGTGTACCTGTGGCAGTGCAGAGCTGAGTTGGCGCTGGAGTGAGTCCCGGTCGTACATGACGTCCTGCAGGTGCTGCTGTGCGAGCCCGAGACTCTCCTGCGTCTCTCGAAGTGTGTCCAGGAGACGGTCTCGCTCGTCCAGCATGTTCACCATCAACTGCTCGAAGTGCGAGTCCGGGTCCGAGGAACTGCTGTGAGAACCTCGCTGGCTCATGGCCGTGTCCTCGCTGATCGTGGGCATCACCTCGCACATCATCTTCACCTGGAGACCGGACACCAAGAGCAATCAGTTTAGACCTTTTAGGGCATCACAATTTACAATTCATGATGGTGTGATGATGAAGGATGATGGGGTTTAATGAGGTTTGATAAAGAATTATGGGGTTTGATAAAGGATGTTGGTGTTTGATCAGGTTTGATGAAGAATTATGGGGTTTAATAAAGGATGTTGGTGTTTGATCAGGTTTGATGAAGAATTATGGGGTTTGATAAAGGATGTTGGTGTTTGATCAGGTTTGATGAAGAATTATGGGGTTTGATAAAGGATGTTGGTGTTTGATCAGGTTTGATGAAGAATTATGGGGTTTGATAAAGGATGTTGGTGTTTGATCAGGTTTGATGAAGAATTATGGGGTTTAATAAAGGATGTTGGTGTTTGATCAGGTTTGATGAAGGATAATTGGTTTGATGAAGAATAAAGGTGTTTGATGGGGTTTGATAAAGTATGATGGTGTTTGGTGAAGGATGGTGGTGTTTAATGGGGTTTGATAAAGAATGATGATGTATGATGAAGTGTGTAGAAGGATTATGGTTTTTGATGAGATTTGATGAAGAATTGTGGTTTTTGATGGGTTTTAATGCAGGATGATGTTGTTTGATTTGGTTTGATGATGTTTGATTAAGGATGATTGTATGTGATGGTGTTTAAAGAAGGATAAGACCATCATCCTTTATCCAACACCATCACATACAATCATCCTGCATTTGATGAGAATTAATGAAGAATTGTGTTTTTTAAGCGGTTTGATGAAGATTGTCAGTGTTTGTTGGGGTTTGATGAAGGTAGTAAAGTTACTAGTTTAGGCGTTTGATAAAGAAATTTGATGCCTCACAATAATTATTTACTTTAAATGGAAAAATAGCATTTAACTGTTTTCTTAGTGTTTAGAATGAGTGTTTTTTCATTCCTCTCTTTCTCACTCTTTCTTTCTCTGTGTAGGAACAGGCCGGCAGAGATCCACAGGGGTCCTCAGCTAGCTGCTAAACGCTAACAATTTGTCTCCAAACTGTTTCGTCTGGACGGCAGCCATCTCGGTCTGTCTCTCCATCTGTCTTCTGCAATCTGACTGTATACACATTCGCTTTATTTAAAACTGTACTAAAATAGAGCAAGACTTATCAACACTATTATTATTATTACTATTATTAAAGCAACATTGCTGATTTAATCAGACACACACACACACACACACACACACACACACACACACACACACACACACACACACACATTCTCCTCCTCAAGTGTTCCCTTTTCGTTGATAAAAAAGGGGTGCCAATACTTTGTCTGTCAGTATTAAAAAGTGGGCGGGGTTTGTCAGGGTGAAGGATGTGGGTGGAGACTTTTGAGACTTGTGAATTGAATGATTTCCATCCCTGTGGTCATCAGTGATACTCCATCACACCCTATCACTATCTAGTGTAAAAGGTTTTAGCTCCACCCCCAAACATCTCTGATTGGCTCGCTTAACACTCATATAGTGAATAGTATTCAGGGATGTAGATTTGGGTGAATGAAGTGAAGAATATAGGGATGAAGGGATGATGGTGTATGGCAGGATACATAAAATAAGGAGGGATAAACAGAAGGATGAGTGGGTCTAAGGATAAATGAAAAATGAACAGAGAGGTTAAAGCAAGAATAATCTCTCTCTAATTGAAAGGAAGAATGCATGAAAGGGTGAATAAAGAGTTTAAATGAATGAACAAATGTATGAATGGATGGATGGATGGATGGATGGATGGATGGATGGATGGAATGTGTGGATATAAATAGAGAATTGTATGAATGCATGATAAATGATGAATCGATTATGGAAAATAACTGGATGAATGATAGAGACAGAACAGAGAGATGAATTAGGGGATGAATGAATGAAGGGATGAATATGAGGAAATTATTAGGGAATTAAATTAAAAATTAAATGAATGAAATGATGGATAGATGGAAATATATAGTATATAAATAAATTGGATGGATGGATGGATGGATGGATGGACGGAAAATATTTAAGAGTAGACAGAACAAAACAGATAAATTGATTAATTAAGGGATTGATTAATTGAATGATTGATTATTTAATAGGTGAAAGAATGAATATGGGGAAAATTTGAGAAATAAATGAGTGGAGGAAAGCTGGGTGGATGGATGGATGGATGGATGGATGGATGGATGGATGGATGGATGGATGGAAAATAACTAGATAAATGGAGGGTTAATAAAGACAGAACATGGGGAATGAGTGGATATATCAATGAATGGATGAATGAATGAATGAATGAATAAAGGGTTGAATGAAGAGCTTGTTGGATGGATGGCTGGATGGATGGATGGATGGATGGATGGATAGTTAACAGAGACAGAACAGAGAGATGAATGAAGTGATGAATGAATAAAAAAGAAGCGAGTGCCTGTACACCATATGCCAATCGATAAATTATTCACAAAGAGGGAGAGACTGGGCTTTCCTTCTCTCTTTCTCTCTCTCTCTCGCACACACACACACACACACACACACACACACACACACACACACACACACACACACACACACACACACACACACAGGATTTGTATAGATCTGTAGCAGGATCAAACCGTCTTCATGCCCCTGAAGCGATTAGCTCCATCTCCTCTCCACACCCAGCGTCACATGTTCACTATCAGTAGCTTTGCGTTTAGCTTAGCTTGCTCTCGCTATGTTAGCTTTCACTCTTCAGCTGAGCGTTTTCCCTCATTAGCTTAGCAATTCTGTAATTAATGTCAGTTTGGTTCAGTTAATTTACATTCACTTTCTGTCTTAGCCTTAACTTCCTAAGCTGGCATTTGTGCTCACGATTATTTTTGTAAGCTATACATTCACTTTCAAATATGAGCGTTTAAATTTCTTACAATCCTATAAAACATTAGAAACATGTGGACTGTTATATTCAGCATCGCGTCATAAGATTAGCATATTTATGGTTTCCTGCTAAGTGTTCGTTTCTGGGGATGCTAATTTTTGGTTTGCGTTTCCAAACCTCACACATGACGCTCGTCTGTGGTACGCTAGCCACACTAATTAGCCAAACTCGTTGTCATGGTTACACACTTGCACACCATCTGTCCCGGCGACCACGACACAATCTGTGTGTGTGTGTGTGTGTGTGTGTGTGTGTGTGTGTGTGTGTGTTAAAGTTTATCTTTGCTAAATTAGCTCCAGAAAATACCATTCTGAAGCTAATAGAGTCTTGGGTGGTTTTTCCTGTTATTAGCTCACTATTGCTAAGTATCTCTTATATGTATCAAATTCACACATCAGGTTAGTATCGATGATAATTAGTCAACAAATAAAAACTGGACCACATTTTTGTTTGCCATTTCAGGGTCTTGGCTGTCTTTTTAAAATCATGTTATATTCAAGGCGATCGTTGTTACCACTCAAGTGCCAAATAGCTAACAAGCTAGCTGTGTCACATTTACGTTAGGACTGGTATTTGTTTGTTTTGGATAGTATTAACACAGTCTCATGTTTGTCAGCTGCTAATTCACACTCTAACACTTTAAACATGTAGCGTTAGCATAGGACCAATATATAAACTGTAATGTATCATCGTTTTGTTTGTGGAAACTACAATGGTACACTTAATTTTATGCTGTATGCTGCTAATTAATGTTAATTTTTCCTTTTCTTTTACCATATGCATCTGGAGTACTTAGCACATTAGCTCAATAATTCATGCTAATTTTGCGCCTTGCTACAGACCTGCATGTGTGTCATTATAAATAACAAAACTTGACCTGTATAGGTTCATAATTAGCATGTAGCAGTTAGTTATCTGTGTGAAGTGTGTGTGTGTGTGTGTGTGTGTGTGTGTGTGTGTGTGTGTGTGTGTGTGTGTAAATCATCATTATCCTGCTAATGAATGCTAATTTAGTTGTGTGCTCCATATAGAGTGCATTAGTGCAGGTATAGAGAGTCTGTGCAGAGTCATATTTTGCATAAACTAGCATGTGATCTGCATATTGTTTGTGTGTGTGTGTGTGTGTGTGTGTGTGTGTGTGTGTGTGTGTGTGTGTGTGTGTGTGTGTGTGTGTTTAATTTTTTTATTCCAATTTTGTTTTAGGTGTAATGAGGAGTTTTTAAAGACGGTTGTGTTATAACCAGGTACAAGCTTCAGAAGCTGAATATTATTTAAATAATATTAATATGTCATATATATATATACATGTAATGTGACAGCAAACGAGTGGATGAAGTTCTGTGGAGTTAAAATCGGACATTTGTGTGAGGATTTAAAAAAAAAAAATAAACTCTGGACTTTTGTAGATTCTTTTGGTCAAAGTCGATCTTCATACAATTACATTATGAAGTTAATTAATAGAAACAAACGGAACATGCATGTGTCTCTCAAACACCATTAAACACTCTGTGTTTCCACACTTTTTAATATATATTTAATATCTGTATTTTTAGGTTTTCTTTTGTAATTAATTATTTCATATATTTATTTATGTTCCAAATGTGTTGGTTTGTTCAGTAATTTGCGGTTTGTTTGTAATCTTTATATATTTTTATGTTTGTTTGTTTTTTTACGCTATACTGAGTATATTTGAAAGCCTACTGTATATTTCTGTATTTTATTATATAGTATATTGTGTGTTAATGTGGAAATCTCTGCCTCCATCTTTACAGAGAACAAATATAAAATATAGATATTACATAAATAAATATATGACCAGTCACATTCACCAAGCACCAGGTTTATTCCTGATAAATACACATTAGGAGGAACAGCTTTTGGTTGGGATCAAAACAACAACAACAACAACAACAACAACAACAACAATAACAACAACAACAATAACAATAATAATAATAATAGTAATAGTAAAAAAATGTATAATATTAATAGTTATAAGGCATGTCCTCTCAGGGCTTCCGTAGAGGTGTGAACTCCATGCAGTTGATTTGAATGATGTGGCTATATGTGAATAATTAATGCCTGTTTTTCATATCTGGGATTGTGTTTCTGCACATGATTAAAGGGAGGTGGAAGCTCAGGGGTGAACAGCATCCCAGCATCATAAAGCTGCCACTGCTGGGCCCCTGAGCAAGGCCCTTAACTGCTTAGTGTTTAAACAAGATATTTGAGTCACTCCGGAAAAAGGTGTCGGCTGAATAATGTAAATATTTGAATATTAAAAACTATAAGTTTTTTTAAAGGCATCAAAATCAGTTTTTTTTTTAATATTATTATTATTATTATTATTATTATTATTATTATTATTATGACTATACACTACTACTACCACTAAAATACAAAAAAATTATTTTTTATATATTGTTATTGGTATTAGTATTATATTTTAATGTATTTTATTATTAGCTGTAATAGTATATAATATATAATACTATATCATATGATATAATGACGATGGACAGGATTAGAAATAAGTTTATTAGAGGGACAGCGCATGTAGGACGTTTTGGAGACAAGTTGAGGGAGGTGAGATTGAGATGGTTTGGACATGTGCAGAGGAGGGACATGGGGTATATCAGTAGGAGAATGCTGAGAATGGAGCCACCAGGAAGGAGGAAAAGAGGAAGACCAAGGAGGAGGTTTATGGATGTGGTGAAGGAAGACATGCAGGTAGTTGGTGTGAAAGAGGCAGATGTAGAGGACAGGGGGGGTATGGAGACGGATGATCCACTGTGGAGACCCCTAATGGGAGCAGTCGAAAGAAGAAGAAGAAGAAGATGATGATTTAATAATAAAAGCAATAAAATACTTTACATTTAAATTTTGTATTATTATTTTTTTTTTATTATTATACAAATACAAAAATCTAATAATAAATACTTGATAAATAATAATGAAAAATTATAATAATGTTATGTTAATAATAAAAAATAAAAAATATTTTTATCATTATGATTATTGTTATTACTATTAGTATAATATTTGTATGTATTTTTTATTAGCTATATATCATATATATTGTAGTATACAGTATAATATAATAATAAAAACAATAAAATAAATACAAATTATTATTATTATTATTATTATTATTATTATTATTATTATTATTATTATTATTATTATACAACTAAACTAATAATATTATAATAATTTTTTAAATAATGATAATAATAATGATCATTTTAATAATGAAAATCATAAGCAATTATAATATTTTTTTCCTACTTTCTTTTTATTATTTCTACTCCGATGCACAGATGAGAGAAATCAGTGATCTGTAGGTTTATATGTTCTGAATATTATCATTTCTATAGCAACAGCAGGTACACAGGAAAAAAAGTGTCTATAAGCCTTTATACAGCGGAGTTTCCTATGAGGAGAAATGTGATTATATAAAGGAGATGAAAGGAGTCTCCAGTGTCAGAGCTTTGTAACGGTCAGAGGTGAAGCTGGAGAGAGAGAGAGAGAGAGAGAGAGAGAGAGAGAGAGAGAGAGAGTGAGAGAGAGAGAGAGAGAGAGAGAGAGAGAGAGAGAGAGAATGTATCACTGCTTTAACTCAGTTATCAGTGAGAAGTGATACTGAAGCTCTTTAATATTTAATGTAACTATAAACAGATAAAAAACCTACAATGTGTCTTTTTTCTTAATTTTTTTTTTAATAAAATCAGTTAGTATGGTACTCTGTGTTTGACTGTAACGTGTGTGTGTGTGTGTGTGTGTGTGTGTGTGTGTGTGTGTGTGTGTGTGTGTGTGTGTGTGTGTGTGTAGCTGTAACACATAAGTAATTGAGTTTACAGGACAGCTATCAGTATTCAGCACTCCATTAGTTCATCATTACACCGTAATTAACATTTCAGGGTCATTTCCATTTATTTTTTATCCCTCTTCCATCCCTCTGTTCCTTGCTCATTCTTCTGTTCCTCATCCGTTCCTCTATCCTTCTCTGTTTCTCCTCTTTTCCTCCTGTGTTCCTCTGCTATAATGCTAATGAGGGAGAATCCTCAGCCCATTGTCTGAAGTGCATTACATCATACCCGGTGTGTGTGTGTGTGTGTGTGTGTGTGTGTGTGTGTGTGTGTGAGAGAGAGAGAGAGAGAGAGAGAGAGAGAGAGAGAGAGAGAGAGAGAGAGAGAGAGAGAGATTTATTTCTGCACTTCAGTTCAGACGCTAGTGTGCATTTAATCACTCCATCATCCATCATCCATTCATTCATTCTTCAGCATGAGAGAGAGATGAATGAAGGATAAATTCCTGGTGTGTGTGTGTGTGTGTGTGTGTGTGTGTGTGTGTGTGTGTGTGTGTGTGTGTGTGTGTGTGTGTGTGTGTGTGTGTGTGTGTTTTTGCATGTTCCTGCCACACATAGAAACATGACACACAAGACAAGGTGTTATTGCAGCATCTCTCTCTCTCTTTCTCTCCCTCTTTCTTTTTCTCTTTCCTTCGATCTCTTCTCAATTCATCTCTCTCTCTCTCTCTCTCTCTCTCTCTCTCTCTCTCTCTCTCTCTCTCTCTCTCTGTATCTTTCTGTCTCTCCGTTACTCTGTGTCCTGTCTTTCTTCATTTCTCTCTCTCTCTCTCTCTCTCTCTCTCTCTCTCTCTCTCTCTCTCTCTCTCTCTCTCTCTCTCTCGCTATCTCGCTATCTCTTTCTCTGTTTCTCTGTCTCTAAATGTGTGTGTGTGTGTGTGTGTGTGTGTGTGTGTGTGTGTGTGTGTGTGTGTGTGTGTGTGTGTGTGTGTGTGTGTGTGAGTGACTGCAGCATCCCCTGTGCTGTATGTGTCCGTATCTGTACTCACTGCTTCCTTCTCGTCCTCCGTCAGTCCCCCGGTTGATCAGTATTCCCAGCTGTGCGGTTCTCCGAACCAATCCCTACTGAATCCCAGATCCACAGCAGGCATCTTTCACATTCCTGATCCTGATCTTAATCCTCTGAGCTCCGTCATTGTGCTCCTGCTGAAACCCACATCACTGACACGGCCCGGTGTGAAAAAGAGAGAGAGAGAGAGAGAGAGAGAGAGAGAGAGAGAAAGCAGCTCTGATGGAGGAGCTGGAAGAGGAGGAGGAGGAGATGGAGATGGAGGAGGGGTCTTAAAGATGCAGCTGGATATTTTTTCAACATCTGCACATGCTTCTGCTTCTCCGATGCTCATGGACTGTCAGAGAGAAGGAGGTGGATTAATCACAGAAATGTTTTCTTTTCTATCACAGATTCTTGATTGAAAAAATATCAGGGTTAAAAATATTCTCAAACTGTTAGGTTTCACATCTGGATTTCTTTAAACACTATTTATCCAGATTGAGCTTTAAATCTAACGAATCATTATAAGGCGTTAAAATTATATAACAGGGATAGAATAATTTATTGTGTATTACGATGCATCATAAGCAACCTTTATAGCACTTTGAACACCAAGTCCACCGTGGTAACACACTTTGAAGGTTGGGTTGTATATCCTCTCTATATATATATATATACAACAGACAACTGGCAGGAGAACTGCAGCTCCTCTTTAGAGCAGTATGTTAAAGAACATTTGAGGGTAGGTCATAAAACAGCTCACAGGAACCTGGTGGAACCTGGTGTCAGTTGCTGAGTGTGTTCTTGTAACCAGGTCGCTTTTGCTCAGGTTCATTTACTCATGGATTTTAAATAAAATAAAACACACTTGATGTTGATGACACAACACATAGCAAAGAATAGGACCATTATATATCTAGGCAGACTTTTCTAGATCCACAATGAGAGTTAAAGAACCACAGCTAAAACTCAAAAATGAGCTTTACATCAGTTATATATAGATAGTATATCTAGATCCAAAGTGAAAAATCATAGGTCCAAAAGGTAGAATCACACCAATGGTTCTAGAACCACAGATTACATATAAGATATGCAAGAATTACGTAGTCTTTCCCAGGCTTCTAGAACCACCACAAATGCCATAGAATGACAGCATAGATTTTAAGTCTCGAAAACGCTTTGTAATAACTTTCTAACAGCTGTATAAAAATAATATGTTTAGAACTTAAGTAAAAAATAATCTAAAACTTATCTTAGTATGTTTTAAATATGGTTCTAGAGCTATATTTCATAGTCTATAGTTATGGCAAGATGATTATGGTGAGAGTTTTTGGCATGACACCGAGACTTCAGGCCCACTGTAATACAGATATACTGTATATACTGTAACACTAGAACTTCCGTAAGAGATATTTAAGTTATGTAACCCCTTTAGGATTCTAGATTCACAGTGTAACCACAATAATGGTCCTAGAATGGCAACAAGGGTTTTGTAATATCCATCCTCTGGGAATAATTTAACCATAGTGACGGTTCTAAAACATTGATTACAAAATGTTCTAGAACAACATAGATATTAAGGTAACCATAAAGTGAATTCTAGAACCAGAATGAAAGTTGTTTGTAAAAGTTGTTAGTGTAACCATACCAAGAGCAACACCAAGAATTCTAAAACCACATGCAAACATAGTGAGGATTCTAAAAGTAATATAACACCAAGAGTTCTGGAACAACGGTAAGAGTTGTGTAACCTTACAGTGGGTTCTAGAGCAATGGTAAGAGTTATGTAGCCTTAATGAGGACTATTGAAAGTTATGTTAATGCATAAGAAGTTCAAGAACCACATTAAGAATTGTGTAACAATACCAACCATTCCAGATGGTTCTAGAAGCAGAGCAATAGCTACATGACCATTCTGTGTATTCTGGAACCACAGTGATGATTATATAAACTTAGTGAGGTATGAGGACCCATAACAAAAATAATAAATTTGAGCAAAAGATCAAGTACCACAGTAAGACTTCACAGTAAGATCAGCTCATGATCCAACCTCAGTGACTTTTTAAAACAAACACAACATATTAATAGCTGAATGTGGGAATCCATTGTTCTTGTATTTATCTGCATGGTTGTTCAACCACATGTTGTTCCACACACTGTGTTCTTTATGGCATATTAGATGGAGGCATTTTGTTAAAGCTTGAGTCCACATTCAGAACAATCTGATCACTTCATTCATGTGTACATTCAGATGGCAGATGAAGCAGTACCGTGTAGAGGAGATGAATGTTTTATAGCCTCATTTTTAGAACTAATGCGCTTTATATCACACAGGCTGAATCTCATTAGTACAGCAAAACATTTAAGACTCCAGAGACCTCAATATCTCACAACAGAAAACATTTTGCTGTGTGTAAAAATACTGAAATACACTACACTGCTGGGGGTCTATATATTTATCTCACTCACTGTGGTTCTAGAGCCCTCTGTATGATTATATAATTAATGCTGTGATTTAAAAGCCCTTTGTATGATTATGGAACTCCTGCTATGGTTCTAGAGTTTTTTGGATGAGTATGTATATAAGTGCTACTGTGGTTCTGGAGCCCTCTGTAGGGTTATACAAGCCTCACTTTGATTCTTGAGCCTTCTGTAAGATTATATGTCCTCCACAAAGCTCTAGAGCCCTTTATGTGTTTATATAGGTGTCGCTGTAGTTTGGAGTCCTCGATAGGATTAAATGTGTCACTGTGGTTCTGGAGCCCCCTGTAGTTATCTTTAAGTGTCACTGTGGTTCCAGAGCCCTCGGTATGATTTTATAAATTTTGCTGTGGTACTAGAGCCCTCTGTAAGATTATGTAGCCCATGCTGTGGTTCTAGAGCCCTCTGTATGATCATATAACTGTCAATGTGGTTCTAGAGCCCTCAGTATGATCATGTAACTCAGGCTGTGGTTCTAAAGGCTTTTGTATGATTGTGCCACTCTGGTTTTAGATCCCGCTGTATGATTATATAATTGCCACTGTGGTTCCAGGGCTCTCTAGATGGTTAGCTTGAACTTTTCCTGTGGTTCTAGAGTCCTCTGTATGATTATAATTATCATTAGAGTTCAATTACCTTTAAGTCACGCCCTTAAATAAAAAGAGCCAATCACATCGCTGGTAAATTTAAAGGCAGGAACACGGGTCTAGCAAAAGTGTTCTCAGTGGGAAGTGCAGTTATCATGTCTGTAACAAGCTGAACACCAGCTGTGTGAGACTCTGTGTGTGTGTGTGTGTGTGTGTGTGTGTGTGTGTGTGTGTGTGTGTGTGTGTGTGTGTATGTGTGTGTGTGTGTGTGTGTGTGTGTGTGTGTGAGAAAGAGAGATAGAGAGAGAGAGAGAGAGAGAGAGAGAGAGAGAGAGAGAGAGTTGTGTGTGAATGTGTGTATTATTGTGTGTGTTGTGTGTAAAGGTGTGTATTATGGTGTGTATTATGGTGTGTGGTGTGTGCTGTAAATGTGTGTATTAAGGTGTGTATAATATTGTGTACTATAATGTGTGCTGTTTGTGAATGTGTGTATAATGTTGTGTACTTTGGTGTGTTTTGTGTGTGAAAGTGTGCATTGTGGTGTGTATTATGGTGTGTATTAATGTGTGCATTGTGTGTGCATTGTGGTGTATATTAAGGTGTGTGTTGTGTGTAAAGGCGTGTATTATGGTGTGTATTGCGGTGTGTGTTACGGTGTGTGTTGTATGTGAAAGTGTGTATTGTGGGGTGTATTAAGGTGTGTGTTGTGTGTGTGTGTGAATGTGTGTATTGTGTGTGAAGGTGTGTATTGAGATGTGTATTAAGATGTGTGTTGTGTGTGAAGGTGTGTATTAAGGTGTGTGTTGTGTGTGAAGTTGTGTAGTATGTTTAATTTTGTAACCATATTTATGGTGTGTGTTACAGTTAGTGCTTGAATAAATAGTATTGGGATTATTAATGGTATAATTGCTGCTATTCATTTTAGGGGAGATGTTTGGATAAGTGGTGTTAGATTTGTTATTTGGATGATTGGTGATAGAGGTGGTGTTTGGTTGTTTGGTGATAGAGGTGGTGTTTGGAAGAGTGGTGTTAGATTTGGTGTTTGGATGATTTGTGTTAGAGGTGGTGTTTGGATGATTGGTGTTAGATTTGGTGTTTGGAAGATTGGTTTTAGAGGTGGTGTTTGGATGAGAGGTGTTAGATTTGGTGTTTGGTTGATTGGTGATTGAGGTGGTGTTTGGTTGATTGGCGATAGAGATGATGTTTGGATGAGAGGTGGTAGATTTGGTGTTTAGAAGATTGGTGTTAGAGGTGGTGTTTGGATGAGAGGTGTTAGATTTGGTGTTTGGTTGATTGGTGATAGAGGTGGTGTTTGGTTGATTGGCGATAGAAGTGGTGTTGGGATGAGTGGTGTTAGATTTGGTGTTTAGAAGATTGGTGTTAGAGGTGATGTTTGGATGAGTGGTGTTAGATTTGGTGTTTAGAAGATTGGTGTTAGAGGTGATGTTTGGATGAGTGGTGTTAGATTTGGTGTTTAGAAGATTGGTGTTAGAGGTGGTGTTTGGATGAGAGGTGTTAGATTTGGTGTTTGGTTGATTGGTGATAGAGGTGGTGTTTGGTTGATTGGCGATAGAGGTGGTGTTGGGATGAGTGGTGTTAGATTTGGTGTTTAGAAGATTGGTGTTAGAGGTGATGTTTGGATGAGTGGTGTTAGATTTGGTGTTTAGAAGATTGGTGTTAGAGGTGGTGTTTGGATGAGTGGTGTTAGATTTGGTGTTTAGAAGATTGGTGTTAGAGGTTGTGTTTGGTTGATTGGCGATAGAGGTGGTGTTGGGATGAGTGGTGTTAGATTTGGTGTTTAGAAGATTGGTGTTAGAGGTGATGTTTGGATGAGTGGTGTTAGATTTGGTGTTTAGAAGATTGGTGTTAGAGGTGGTGTTTGGATGAGTGGTGTTAGATTTGGTGTTTAGAAGATTGGTGTTAGAGGTTGTGTTTGGTTGATTGGCGATAGAGGTGGTGTTGGGATGAGTGGTGTTAGATTTGGTGTTTAGAAGATTGGTGTTAGAAGTGATGTTTGGATGAGTGGTGTTAGATTTGGTGTTTAGAAGATTGGTGTTAGAGGTGGTGTTTGGATGAGAGGTGTTAGATTTGGTGTTTGGATGATTGGTAATAGAGAATGTGTCTGGTTGATTGTTGATAGAGGTGGTGTTTGGATGAGAGGTGTTAGAGGTGGTGTTTGGATGAGTGGTGTTAGGGTCGGTGTTTGGTGTTGAGATGATTAATCTGGGATTAATAGTATATGTTGTTATTAATTGATTTCTCTGTACACTAAATATATAGTTGTTGTTTTTTTGTTTTTTAAGTAATCTCCAGTCACCACACACACACACACACACACACACACACACACACACACACACACACACACACAAATGACAAATGGCGAGTAGATAAAGCGGTGCAGTAAAACAGTTTATTGGCTGTTAGCAGCGGTTGATGTACAGGGAAAAGATCAGGGTCATAAACACGCTGCACTTCATTATGGCGGATGGCGGAGGTGGAGAAGCTGATGGATTGGGGGATGAGTGGAGAAATGAACGTCGGTGTGGAGAGAGATACACACTGATGGAGGACTGGAGTGTTATAGATGCCCTAAATCGTCACCTGTAATTAGCAGCTAATTACTGACCCCTGCTGGGGGACTGATAAAACCCTCAGCCATGCCCACTCTCTTTCTTTTTTTCTCTCTTTTTATGCAGCAGCCTTCCTTCATCCTTCACTTTTTCTAACGTGGCACTCTGTGAACACGTGACTCTCCACTTCCTGCTGCTGCTTATTGTTTATTCTGCACTGAGTCTGAATTTTATGTATATTGGGGTTTTATTTTCTATTCCTATAACATACTGTAGAAAAGAACAGACAATAAGACAGATAAGTACATAAACAAAAAATAAATATATTCATCACTTCATTCATTAGTTAATATAAAGACAGATAAATAAATAAATCAATGAACAAACACCAAAAATACAAGCATTTTACACAAAACATAAATAAATATGTATATACATACAATAAATAAATACATTTGTATATCCACACAAAGTTAATACATAGATACATATTTGTACATACAATAAATAAACAAATTACTCAATTCATTGATTTGAAGAAACATGTATATACTGTCTATGCACTCAACAATAAATAAATACATAATAATAAATAAATAATTGCAGATAAAAAGCAAAAAGGTCATGAAAAAAAAGAAAAGAAATAGATCGATACATTTTTTTAAATAAATGCAAAAATAACTAGAAAGGCAGCTGAACTTATTCATTTATTTTCCAATTATAGATTATCCAATTCCAGTTAAGTGTTTTGTTTTTTTGTTTAGAGTTTTTTTTCTTAAACATTTGCAGATTTACAAATATCCAAAAGGCATGAAGGAAGAAAGGAGGGAAAGAAGGAAGAAAGGAGGGAAAGAAGGAAGAATAGTTTAGATGAAGAAAAGAAGGAAAGAAAGAGGGATGGAGGGAAGGATGGAAAGGAGGGGGTGGATTAAGAAAAGAAAGAAGGAAACAAATTAAAAAAGGAAGAACAAAAGGAAGGAAGGAAGGAAGGAAGGAAGGAAGGAAGGAAGGAAGGAAGGAAGGAAGGAAGGAAGGAAGAGGAATAATTGTCAGGAGAGAAAGTGTAAAATTGTTTATTGACTGAACACACACTTCCTGTCAGCTGTGTGTGTGTGTGTGTGTGTGTGTGTGTGTGTGTGTGTGTGTGTGTGTGTGTGTGTGTGTGTATGTGAGTTATAAATAAACAGACAGACAGACAGACAGACAGACAGACAGACAGACAGACAGACAGACAGGTGGAGGTAAAATTAATATCATGTCTTCATTCTCTCCCGGGTGTAAAAGGCTTCTGCTGCTTGCATGATGATTGGACATTTAGGGCTTTAGTTGCTAAGCAACCGTCCAGCGGTGGCCCGTGGGGGCGGAGCTACATGAAACCACAGCAGCCTCAACATGGCAACAAACCATCATTACATTCAACATGTGGAGGGAACGGAGGGAGAGAAGGACAACACTCATCGACTCTGTCTCGTTTCCTGTCCTTTATCTCTCCATCTCTCTCTCTCTCTCCATCTCTCTCTCTCTCTCTCTCTCTCTCTCTCTCTCTCTCTCTCTCTTTACCACTTATTTAAATTTTTTTGTTGTAATTGTTGATGTATTGAAGAGCTCCTGCTGTAGTAGTGTAGAACACACACACACACACACACACACACACACACACACACACACACACACACACACACACTAATATACTTTGGAAAAAAAATCCGAAAAAGAGGTAGAAACACAATGATTAAATCTGACTAATCAGTTTACCGTATGCAAATTACTCCCGGTGTGTACCCGCCTCCTTTATCAAACACCGTCGTTCACGTGATTTGCTCCTGACGTTCATCAATGACGTGAATAAAAACTCACTATGGTGTGAACGTGACACAACATCCAGTACGTCATGGATCTGATCTAATCCGCTATACAGTCTGCAGTGATGACGTAATTCGTTACTGCAATAATACTTTTAATTCCAAATCTCATTACTCTGCCACCTACTGATCATTTATGATTCTGCAGCATGAATGAATTCACTCCGTTTGACATTCCCGTTCTGAAGTCATTCGAAAACGAAATTCTTTTCAATTCAATGCTTTCAATGCACTTTTAACAATGCAGCTTAAAACACCCCCTAATGAGCAAGCCAGTGGCAAAAGAAACAGCAGAGGAACCAAAAAAAGGAACCAGACTCAAAAACCCATCCTCATCTGGGTGACACTAAACGTCCATTCATTGTAGCATTGTAATGTTCCATAATTTTTTAGGTTTTCAGCTGATGGAGTCTCGGGTGTAAAACTGTTCATGGTGATTTTACTGTAGCCATTGTAGAAGACTTTTTATATTAATGAAAGTCCAAATCCATCCTAATGGTTGAACCCTCCACAAGAACATCGTGGATCTTTGTTTATGTGGAGAACATCCTCAGCTGCACCGCCAGTTCCTTCATTTTCTCACTAATGTTAGAGCAGCAGTTTCTTCAGTGTTAAAACAGTACCAACCCTCATATAATGTGAGCCTTAACCACTGCACTAGCACCTTACAAAGGGTTCTGTTGGGCTTTTTTTTGGCAGAGCTCACTAGCCTTTCTTTTCCACAAGTTCTCAAGATAAAGTTTTGTAGTTACAGTGATACCTCTGACTGTTACAAAGCACTGAGACTGGAGACTCCTTCCAAACATGTCAAGAATAAAACGTCACCATATCAACATTAACATTTATATAATACCATTATAGCAAAGATACCAACACCTTCTGACCAATCAGATTCAAGAACTCAATGATAAAAAGCTCCATCTGAAGGTTTAATGTGTAGATAATCATTCAACATTCTACACATCTTCTAGACATGTTGTATTAGAGAAGGTGACTAAGTCAGGAGGTTCTGCTCTTTACAAGCAGAGGATAAACCCACAGCCTGAGGAGTCACAGCCCAAAGAAATCAATATCAATTCCACACATAATGCCACACTTTTAAACGGCTGTAATGATCCCCAGAATCGAAGCACACAACATTCACTATTACACACACCAACATTCACCATCACACTCACTAATATTCACTGTTACACACATCAACATTCACCATCACATTCACCAACATTCACTATTACACACACCATTCATCATCACAAACCAATATTCATCATCACACACACCAACATTCACCATCACACATCAACATTCACCATCACACACCATAATTCACCATCACACACCATAATTCACCATCACACACCATAATTCACCATCGCGCACAATAATTCACCATCACACACCAACATTCACCATCACACACCAACATTCACCATCGCACACCATAATTTACCATCACACACCAACATTCACCATCATGCACAATAATTCACCATCACACACCAACATTCACCTTAACACACACCAACATTCACCTTAACACACACCAACATTCACCATCACACACACACCAACATTCACCATCACACACCATAATTTACCATCACACACCAACATTTACCATCACGCACAATAATTCACCATCACACACCAACATTCACCATCACACCCACCAACATTCACCATCACACACCAACATTCACCTTAACGCACACCAATATTCACCTTAACACACACACCAACATTCACCATCACACACCAACATTCACTATCACACACACCAACATTCACTATCACACACCAACATTCACTATCACACACCAACATTCACCATCACACACCATAATTCACCATCACACACCAACATTCACCATCACACACACCAACATTCACCATCACACACACCAACATTCACTATCACACACACCAACATTCACTATCACACACACCAACATTCACACCAACATTCACCATCACACACACCAACATTCACTATCACACACACCAACATTCACTATCACACACACCAACATTCACTATCACACACACCAACATTCACTATCACACACACCAACATTCACTATCACACACACCAACATTCACTATCACACACACCAACATTCACTATCACACACCAACATTCACCATCACACACCAACATTCACTATCACACACCAACATTCACCATCACACACCAACATTCACCATCACACACCAACATTCACCATCACATTCACCAACATTCACCATCACATTCACTATCACACACCATAATTCACCATCACACACCAACATTCACCATCACACACCAACATTCACCATCACATTCAGCAACATTCACCATCACACACCATAATTCACCATTACACACCAACATTCACAATCACACACCAACATTCACCATCACATCCAGCAACATTCACCATCACATTCACCAACATTCACCATCACACACACCAAAATTCACCATCACACACCATCATTCACCATCACACTGTTGGTGTGTGTGTTAGATGATGTCTGATGCACTAGATGTCAGTAATGTAGCTATCTGCACATTTATCTGAAACCTCTGGGATGAAACTATCAGTTGACTCGACTGCAGAACTCTTAGAGCTTATTTGTAAAAGATCTCTGGAATCTTTGGGAGATGGGAGTCAGACTGTAGATGAATGGTTCTTCAGAGCAATTGTGTGTGTGTGTGTGTGTGTGTGTGTGTGTGTGTGTGTGTGTGTGTGTGTGTGTGTGTGTGAGTGTGTGAGTGTGTGTGTGTGTGTGTGTGTGTGTGTGTGTGTGTGTGTGTAAGTCAGTGGTGTAAAGCTGTAATTAACACCGGCAGCTGCACACTCAGCCAAACTCTAATTACACTGCAGCTGGTGGCCTAAACTTTCCTTCTATCTCTCTCTACCTTTCCCTCTATACCTCTACCCCTTCTCTACCTTTTACTTCACCTCTTCTTACTACTCTTTCTTTCCCACTCATCAGTGGTGGACAGTAAGGAAGTAAATGTAATGCGTTCCTGTACTTTAGTATCTTTTTTGCGTATCTGTACTTGTGAAACACGCAGCGAGTCACCAATCAGGATCGAGCGCACGTGTTCTGATCGGCGCTCGGTGCATCTACTGATCACCAACATACAGTTCAGCATCAGTTCAACATCAAGCAGGACATTTAGAGAGGAATAAATGATGAAGAAACTCCAGACTTAAACACGACACAACACACGTGGGATTATTTACATGATTTAATTAAAGTAGTTGAAATGTTTTGTGTTCATGATCATTATAATAGAAATCAATCAGTGTTTGAGTCATTAATATCATTCTATTAATAGATCAGTGTGCTGAGAGTCACATTCGAGTCTTTACACAGAAACTGAGGTGATTAAGTGAAGAATCTTGTGATAAAAATGATCACAGGAACATTAGAGCCACCGCTCCTCTGCACTACACTGTTATCAATATAGAAATACATAATATATAAATACATACATTTGTTTTATTCTCTCTCTCTCTCTTTCTCTCGCTAGATAGATAGATAGATAGATAGATATAGATAGATAGATAGATAGATAGATAGATAGATAGATAGATAGATAGATAGATAGATAGAACAGCGTAATAACTGTGATGTGGCTCGGTGTGAATCTGCTGCGTGAAGAGCATTCAGAGGTCAAGCTTGGATGAGTTTAGGATGGAGTGTGAATAAAAGTGTGCAAATCCACACACACACACACACACACACACACACACACACACACACACACACACACACACACACACACACACCTGCATTGTTGAGACAGCATAATATGATTATGGGCAGGGAGAGAATGTTGCTTGGCAACACATGCTGCATGCCAAAGACCAGGTGTGTGTGTGTGTGTGTGTGTGTGTGTGTGTGTGTGTGTGTGTGTGTGTGTGTGCGCGAGAGAGACAAGGAGAAAAAAAGGTTAAATTAGCAGAGAGATTTCTGACACACAAACAGAAAACACACAACAGTAACCAGGGTTCGGTTTCACCTAGCGAGATTAGCATGCTAGTCATTAGTTCTGAATATTTCACACAGTAAACACACAGTCACAGGATTCAGTCATAATTATAGAGTTATTTTTAACTACAACGTTTCTGCCTTTACACATGAAAACACAAACCCAGGACACATTTATTAATGGCATTTATTTTAATATTCAGCAGCACATCCTGTAGAACTTCACCTGATCCCACACACACCGCTCTTTACATCTTATTTATTATCTGTCCACTCTTCATGATCTACAAATTTACACCAACACCACGAAATCCAGCATCCTGTGGACTACTGAGCCGAAATTATGTGGACACCTGACCATTAAATCAGAAGGTGCTACTTTTTAAACTTCACATTCCACGTTTCTCCATTTGCTGTTGTAATGAGCTCCACTCTTCCAGGATTATAATCCACTAGATATTTGTGGAGATTCATTCAGCTACAAAGGTGTTCGTAAAGTCAGTAAATAAAAAAGTTACGTTAGTCTTGAGCCGTTGCTTTGGAAACGATAGCGTATTGATCCTACACAATGCTGCACTGCTGTCTGAGCTGAGCTTCTGGACAATTCATCAACACTTCAACACTTTGTTTTTACTGAAACAGGAATTATTTGATATTTTATTATAGATTTATTGTGGTAAAATGTCAAACTACAAAACGAGTAGATGAGAGCTGCTACTCCCCCTGCTGGTCTGGAGTAACAAGTACACAGATCAGTTTAATTTGTATAGCGTTTTTTACTGATGTAATAAAGCAGCGTTACACAAATAAAAATGATGGTGTGTGATGGTGAATTTTGGTGTGTGTGATGGTGAATGTGATGGTGAATGTTGGTGTGTGATGGTGAATTATGGTGTGTGATAGTGAATGTGATGGTGAATGTTGGTGAATGTGATGGTGAATGTTGGTGTGTGTGATGGTGAATGTTGGTGTGTGATGGTGAATGTTGGTGTGTGTGATGGTGAATGTTGGTGTGTGATGGTGAATGTTGGTGTGTGATGGTGAATGTTGGTGTGTGTGATGGTGAATTATGGTGTGTGATGGTGAATGTTGGTGTGTGATGGTGAATGTTGGTGTGTGATAGTGAATGTTGGTGTGTGATGGTGAATGTTGGTGTGTGTGATAGTGAATGTTGGTGTGTGTGATGGTGAATGTTGGTGTGTGTGATGGTGAATGTTGGTGTGTGATGGTGAATTATGGTGTGTGATGGTGAATGTTGGTGTGTGATAGTGAATGTTGGTGTGTGTGATAGTGAATGTTGGTGTGTGATGGTGAATGTTGGTGTGTGTGTTAAGGTGAATATTGGTGTGCGTTAAGGTGAATGTTGGTGGGTGTGATGGTGAATGTTGGTGTGTGATGGTGAATTATGGTGTGTGATGGTGAATGTTGGTGTGTGATAGTGAATGTTGGTGTGTGATAGTGAATGTTGGTGTGTGTGTTAAGGTGAATATTAGTGTGCGTTAAGGTGAATGTTGGTGGGTGTGATGGTGAATGTTGGTGTGTGATGGTGAATTATTGTGCGTGATGGTAAATGTTGGTGTGTGATGGTAAATTATGGTGTGTTTATTTGTGTATCTGAGCTGAGCTTCTGGACAATTCATCAACACTTCAACACTTTGTCTTTACTGAAACAGGAATTATTTGATATTTTATTATAGATTTATTGTGGTAAAATGTCAAACTACAAAACGAGTAGATGAGAGCTGCTACTCCCCCTGCTGGTCTGGAGTAACAAGTACACAGATCAGTTTAATTTGTATAGCGTTTTTTACTGATGTAATAAAGCAGCGTTACACAAATAAATAGATACAAATATACATTTACAATTTTTTACGTATGTGTTGATTCGTGTTGACACGTGTGGACTCGTGTTAATTTGTGTTGATTCCTGTGGACTTGTGTGGACTCGTGTGGACTCGTGCTGACTCGTGTTGATTTGTGTTGATTCGCGCGGACTCGTGTGGACTTGTGCAAACTCGTGTGGACTCTTTTTGCTGAATCGGATGGCATATTAAGATCTCCTCCTCTCCTGTTCTGTGTGATTGTGTTGAGTTCTGGGTGATGTTCAGAAAGCTTCAAGACCTGTAAACAGATACACAAGACTTCACTGGAGTTTTCTTCTGCATTAAGCGATGAATCAGCGATATTTTTTATGATAAAGCTAATGGGAAAAAGTAAAAAAAAAAATTGTTTTTAAAGGAACCAGAAGTGTACACTTTTACACATATAATCAATACATTATAAAATATAATCAATATAATCATCATTAGTCAATGAAAGATTTAGATAGCTACTCCTGCCATGAGCATTTATATTATATAAACTACTGTTACCTGTTTCCTTCTTTCCTACTTATTTATTTATTTATTTATTTACATTTGCTATAATATTCACGTGTATAGCAGTGGATCTCTCATTTTGCTATCAGTTTTATTTTCTATATTTAATCATTTATTTTTATTTGTTTATCTTGATATGGATTTAATAATTTATTATTTAATCGTTTATTATTCAAACTTTTTATCAGCTTTATTATATTTTTATTCTGCAGTGAAACAAACTTTAAATTGGAGATATTTGATGGCTCTAAAATGGCCGACAGGAAGTGAGCTTTCCGGACCGGAAGTTAATTTTCTAAACAATTCTTTTTTTAATCAAAACTTAATAAACTAGTGCTAAAGCCATTGCTTTATATATATTATATATTTTTTTATAAATTATATTATATAACAATATTTTTTATAAAGTTCCCCGCACAATAACATGTTGCGCTTTAAAAGAATGTTGCTAGGTAGATTTCGGGCAGTCATTAAACAAGAGGTCCCGGATGAATACACGGTCTCTGATTGGTTCAGAAGAGCTCCACGTGACGCTACCGGAAATATGATGCGAAAAATATACACTACTAAATTAACCGAATTAAAATACGCTCGGTTTTCCTCGTAAATTGTTATATGCACAATTTTAACATTCAGTTTGGTTGAAAAAAAAAAAAAGTCTTTTTTATGTCATAAAATGTACAACGTTCCACCGTGATGACGTGTTTACCCACTATAGTCATTACTGTCGTAAAACTTGTCCATCACACTCGCTTTCCGGTAGCTGCGAGCACGTGTGTAGTGCTGAGGTGCAGTGTGTTCAGTACACCGTCAGTAAGTAAAGTTTTATTCATATTATTTCACAATATATTTATATTAAAGGCAGTAAAGTAATAATGCGGCGGTGAAGCAGGAGATGATGAAGATGTGCTCGGTGTGAGAAATGATTTGATTAGTTTTATATTTTGAGTATATTTTGTGGTGTATTTAATCGTTTATTAGTTTTTCTGTTCTTCTGTAAATCATCCCACATTTATTTATTCTTTTTTATTCCTTTATCGTTTTTAACTTGAATCATGTAAATAATGATCCTGCTCTTAAGAGGACACACACACACACACACACACACACACACTTGTACCCAGGCGTGTGCGATCTTGACGCAAAAAAAAAAAAAAAAAAAATTCACGATTAGGGCTGGAACTAACGATTATTTTGATAATCGATTAATCGACCGATTTTTCCCATCGATTAATCGGATTTGACGTTTTGCTTATTATAACTATATAAAACTTTAATTCATGTTTATGTATAAAGTTGTACTTTAAAATCGCAAAATCATTTAGAGATGAAGCTTCTTTAATGTAGACACTATAAAGTTTTGTTCTCTGTGGCTGTGTTTCGGTTCGGTGTTTGCGGTTTACTCGATTATGTTAAATCGCACATCATTAAAACACTTATGATCTTTAATTATAAACAGTTTATATATCATACACTGCTATTTCACAGTTCACAGATCAGATCTGAGTGGCGTCACACCTCCGAGTTTACTGCCGAATTAAACCTTTATTTAGAAAATTTACACTCGAGTTGAAAAGCACCAGAACTATGGATCATCTGAAAGATCTGAACTCCTCTTTATTATAACTACATGTATACGCCTCCTTCCAGCGTGTGAAGGAAACGTGACGCTTCACTACTTCAGTCTTCAGATACGAAGTGAACTGTGGTGTATTTGAGTAAAACTGCATCGTGAGTGTGTTCACACACTCGTACTGTAAAAACAGGATTATTTAACATTCATTCCCGTCTCCCTCTGTGTCTGGTAGGTTTTTTTTCCGCTCCTCCGACCGGGTTGCCATGGCGAAGAGTCTGCGCAGTAAGTGGAAGAGAAAGATGAGGGCAGAGAAGAGGAAGAAGAACGCTCCTAAAGAGCTCGCTCGTCTGAAGGGGGCTCTGGGGCAGGAGGGCAAAGGAGACATCAGCATGAAGGACGTGTGTGAGACGGCCACGCTGGTGTCTCCTCACACGCTCACGCAGAGAGCACAGGGAGACGTGGAGATCAGAGACGCCTCCGGAGAACAGGGTGAGATTTCTACATTCGAGCATGCGTTCAGGGTTTTCTTTCTTTCTTTCTCTTTTTCTTTCTTTCTTTCTTTCTCTCTTTCTTTCTTTCTCTCTTTCTTTCTTTCTCTCTTTCTTTCTTTCTCTTTTTCTTTCTTTCTCTCTTTCTTTCTTTCTCTCTTTCTTTCTTTCTCTCTTTCTTTCTTTCTCTTTTTCTTTCTTTCTCTCTTTCTTTCTCTTTCTTTCTTTCTCTTTTTCTTTCTTTCTCTCTTTCTTTCTTTCTTTCTCTTTCTTTCTCTCTTTCTTTCTTTCTTTCTTTCTTTCTCTCTTTTTCTCTCTTTCTTTCTCTCTTTCTTTCTTTCTTTCTTTCTTTCTTTCTCTTTTTCTTTCTTTCTCTCTTTCTTTCTTTCTCTTTTTCTTTCTTTCTTTCTCTTTCTTTCTTTCTCTCTTTCTTTCTTTCTCTCTTTCTTTCTTTCTCTCTTTCTTTCTCTCTTTCTTTCTCTCTCTTTTTCTTTCTTTCTTTCTCTTTTTCTCTTTCTTTTTTTATTTCTTTCTTTCGTTCTTTTTTTCTTTTTCTTTTTTCTCTTTTTATTTTTCTCTCTTTCTTATTTCTTTCTTTTTTCACTCTTTTTCTCTTTCTTTTCTTTATTTCTTTCTTTCTTTGTTTCTTTCTTTCTTCTTCTTTTCTCTCTCTCTCTCTTTTTCTCTCTCTCCTAATCATCAAATTAATCTTATATTTTAATAAAAAAGGGATTTTTATTAGTAATAATAAATAAATGTTTATAAATGAATTAAATTTAAAGATGATGATGATGATGATGATGATGAAGTTTAACATGTGTAGGTTTCAGGGGGTTCGTTTGAATGTTTGAACTCCAGGGATCTACAGCTACAACTCGAACGTCCTCGTAAACCCAGTGTTGAGTGTTTCTGGATCTACAGTGAGGTTTGATTTCATGTAGTGTAGCGATGAGGAAGGCTGTGTTTATGATCTTGGTGGTGGTTGTAGAAGCTCCTGTGTGATGTAGGAAGTATTTTACACTCACGAGGTGAAAGCTGAGGTTTGTTCTGCTCAGCTGTTGTGTAAATGTTTTGATGGCACCTCTGAGAAGAAACATCACTGGATGTGGTGATGTGAAAAGGTGTGGTTTATTTGATGAAGAAGAGCAGCGTAGTTTTTTTTAGAGACTCGTGAGGGAATGGAAGAAAGGACCAGTTATTAGTTCATGGTTCTAGAGTTCGTGAAGGTGTTGTGATTCTTCTCCGGACTGATTATATGGAATATCGTGAGTTTTTGAATCAGTTCCGGGTCAAATGCTGCGTGTTGATGTTACAGTTCATGGCCTTAATTTTTCACTTTTCAATGTTCATACCTCCAACAACTTTCACCTTCTAGCTGCTCGACGTGATGTTTCTCAGGATTGGATGATTTTTGTTTGCTGGGGATTTTAATTGCACTTTAGACAGAAACCATGAAGAACCTGCCGTTATCTGATCTTCAGAACATGTCTGAAGTTGCCCCAGCACAGAGCAGCACTGTATAAAAGGTCTGAGAAGATGGGATGGAGTCTGATGAAGTTCTACGGAATCTTCTAGAAGAAAGAGCCCAAGAGGCAGCCGTCTGTGCAAAGTTTATATTTTCTCGCAACATGGATGCTTCAACATGTATCTGTTTTTAGAAGATTGAGAAGAAGATTGCAAAATAAAGACCTTCCAGCTGGAGAAGAAGTGACTGATGATAGTAAAATGATTTCCCACACACGCTTTTTATGAGGATCTCTACGAAGCTCAACCCTGTGATGATGAAATGGCTGTGCCTCGTCCTGCAGAGGATCAGAAACGTGTTGCTGTTCATGAACTCGCTCCAGGGAAAGCTCCAGAATTGGAATATGCAGATCTTTACAAGCAGTTCTGGACCATAGTTGGAAAAGACTCGTTTGTGCTCTTCTTGGAGATGAAAGTTCACTTCCCGTGATCTTCACAGGGCTACGATGGCTTCATTACTCAAGAAGGGTGACCTTGAAAACACTGGTGTCTTTGCTTGGTACTTGATACTTTCTGAAGGTTTAACCACAGGATGAAATGCTGTGGAGCTTCAGTGACTCAGATGCAGATCAGTGTGATTGAGTTCCTGGCGCTCAGTTTCTCATCATTTGATTCGAGATTTAATTCCTTGGTAGACCATGGCTTTGTTTTTAAATGTTTTGATATTTATGTTAAATTGTTGTAGTGTTTTACAATCAAATGTCCACGAGGTCTTTTTTAGCTTCCAGCAGGCGAGATGTGACTTTCAGGGGTTTTACACGCTGTAGTTCTGGAACTGCTGCTGGACTTCAGGCCACAGTTCAGTGGGATCTCGATAGTTTGTTCTGTATCTTGTAACGAGGGGCAACAGTTGCATGTGCTGACGATGTCATAGTGGTGATCAGACAAAGATGTGAGAAACCTGGTTTCATCCTATGAATTTTATCAGAAAGCCTCTTCCTCTAGAAGAAACTGGCAGAAGGTGTAACGGTTCTGTTGGGTGAATGAGAAGATGGAGGCTCACTCAGACTTCAGCAATGCTCTTGGAGCTTTGAGGGTTTTAAAACGCTGGGAGGGTTTTGAGGGTTACATGCTAAAACAAAGTCTCTGGTGGTCTGCAGAGGTGGAGGTGGATTCTCCCCCAGTCATATAGAGGGAACTTCGCAGCATCTACGTCATGGATCATCTGAACGCATGTGATCCACAAAAAATCTACAAAAATTCTACAGAAGGCTTTTTTTGGGATGGAGATCACTGGTGTCCTCCTGCAATTCGAGATTTCGAGTTTCCTCTGTTCTAAAGAATCGGCACTTTGGGTATCATGTGGACTGGATTTGTGTAGAACTTCTGGTGGATTTTCATTTTGTTTTTGATGTGCTTCTACAACGGATCGTTTATAATTAACGTCACATCTTATGCCTCTGTTTTAGATTCCTGGACTGGTTTTAAGAAGTCCAGAAAAGAGTCTGAATGTTCAGTCATTCTTTTCTAGATGATCATTATTGCTGGTCTGACTGTCAGAAAAACCTTCTTTGAGAAGATGTTTTGGTTTGACAGAAGCTGTAGATTTAACTGGAGAAACTGGATATGAGCAGAGAATCTGTGATCAGAAGAGTCTGCTTTCTTAAGAACCCTTAATGATGTGTTTTCTAAAATCAGACCTTTTTGATGTTTTTAATAAATGTTCTAGATTGGTATCACCGTTTGCTTTATTGGAGATATCTCTTTAATTAAACACTTTGTATTTATGGATGTAAGTTTTGGAGCTTGGAGAAGTTTGGCTGTGGCTGATGAAGGACTTTTTTACTGCTTTGGTTGAGTCCAGAATCAGAATCATCACTTTATTACATCACAGGAAATGTGTTTGAACTTGAGCGTTAATGGAGTGTGTATGAAGCGTTATAAACACTGCGTAAAGAACAGATTCATTCTCTCATTTCATTTATTAAGCGGTAAAACCCTCATTATTGTGTTTTGTCCATAAGTGATCAGTTATAATTTGATGTGCTCTCTCTCTCTCGCTCTCTCTCTCTCTCCTCTCTCTCTCTCTCTCTCTCTGTGTCTCTTTCTCTCTGTCTCTTTCTCTCTGTGTGTCTCTCTCTCTTTCTCTCACACTCTCTCTCTCTCTCGCTCTCTCTCTCTCTGTGTCTCTTTCTCTCTGTCTCTTTCTCTCTGTGTGTCTCTCTCTCTCTCTCTCTCTCTCTCTCTCTCTCTCTCTCTCTCTCTCTGTCTCTTCTCTCTCTCTCTCTCTCTCTCTGTGTCTCGCTCGCTCGCTCTCTCTCTCTGTCTCTCTCTCTGTGTCTCTGTAGATGAGACGGGGAGGATGGAGACGGACAGTAAGAGGAATAAGGACACACAGCTGAATGAACATGGTCAGTACCCGGTGTGGATGAGTCAGAGACAGGCCAAGAAACTCAAAAACCAGCGGAGGAGCAAGAAAATGCCCCAGAAGAAGAAGAAGAAGGGTCTGGCCTGGTAGAAACACACACACCCGTTTGTGTGATGTACAGTTTATGGACAGTTTTTGTGTGTGTGTGAGAGAGAGAGAGACAGGAGAACCGTGTGAGACGCTGGGACTCGAGGTGGACACTGAACGCTGCATTTCTCTCACACAAAGCGCTCATAATAGAGAAATTTCCTCCCTGTCGCAGAAGAAAACCCTGTGTGTCTGTGTGTGTGTGTGTGTGTGTGTGTGTGTGTGTGTTTTTCCATCTGTAAATCAGTAGCGTTTATTAAACACCAACACGTCCTGTGTCCAGGTTTATTCTGAAATATAAACTTTTTCTTCACTGATCAACTGCTTGATGGGTATTTATGCAAATGAGTCTTAATTTAATTAAATATGCATACATATTCATATTGCATCATTTAAATAAAACCTAGAATTCGTTTGAGATGTTAGAATTGTGTGGAACTGAATTAAACACTAACAGAGTAGAACGTGTGTGTGTGTGTGTGTGTGTGTGTGTGTGTGTGTGAGATACACACCTTCTCCTTCACAGTTTTTACTTTATTTTATTAATTTAAACATTAATACTGAAGAATTCAAACTATGAAAGAACACGTCTGGACTTCTGTAGTAAACAAAAACAATGTTTTATATTTTTGATTGATTAAAGAAGCTCCATGTAGCTTTAAAGCATCTCTGCAAGCTGCTGGCGGTCTCTCATCAGATCCACGAGGTCATCACCTGGGATGAGTTTCAGGTCACAGGTGTGTCGAGTTCATTTGTGACATTTCTTTTCTTCTTAATGTGCTTTAGAACATCAGTGCAGAGGAAAGTGTGAGTAGAGTCAATAACCCTGTTAGTGCTACTACATCTACTGTACAAATCCAGATCACAGTAAAAAACCTTCAGGGAAGAGAAAAGATCCATCATTACTATCAAAAATGAAGCGTAGTCAATCTGAAACATCTCAAGTACTTTAAATGGATCCCTAAGTGCAGTCTCAAAACCATCAAACTCTGATGAAACAGGCTCTCATGAGGACCATCAGAGAAGACCAGGAGCTACCTCTGCTGCAGAGGATAAGTTTATTAGAATAATCAGCCTCATAAACTGAGAATTTACATAAATGCTTTTTTCAGTTCAAGTGGCAGATATATTTCAACATCCACTGTTTAGAGGAGGCCTGTCATTGTGGCAAAGAAGCCATTTGGAAAAACAAGCAGAAGAGACTTGTTTGGACCTTAGTAGCTATGGAGTTAGTAGCTCAGTGGTTAAGGCGTCTCACTCTGGATCACAAGTTCAAATCCCAGCACCACCAAGCTACCACTGCTGGGCCCTTGAGCAAGGCCCTTAACCCTCAGTTGTAAGTAGGTATGGATATGGATGTCTGCCAAATGCCATACGTGTAAAGATCCTTCCTTTTGAGGAGTCAAAATTTGAGATGTCTGGTTGTGTCTTTTGGGATGATTTGGAACATAGAGTGAAGGAAAGCATCCAACAAGCACTTAACATATCTGGGAACTCCTCGAGATAGTTGGAAACCATTCCAGGTGACGACCTCATGAAACTGACTGAGAACATTAAAGATTGCGCAAAGAGCTCATTAAAGATAAAGGTTGCAACTATGCAGAATCATTATAGCTGTAAAAGGACACAGTGACGTAAAACACACGCAGCAGCAGCTGTTTATTCAGACATAAATCTACATTTTATTATACACAATGTTCAGCTGAAACTGTGCTACCAACATGATCTTTACAATGATCCTCACCAGCATAACCCCCAGCAACATAATCCTCACCAGCATAACCCCCAACAACATCATCCTCACCAGCATAACCCCCTCCAACATGATCCTCACCAGCATAACCCCCAACAACATCATCCTCACCAGCATAACCCCCTCCAACATGATCCTCACCAGCATAACCCCCAACAACATGATCCTCACCAGCATAACCCCCAACAACATGATCCTCACCAGCATAACCCCCTCCAACATGATCCTCACCAGCATAACCCCCAACAACATCATCCTCACCAGCATAACCCCCAACATGATCCTCACCAGCATAAACCCCAGCAACATAATCCTCACCAGCATAACCCCCAACAACATCATCCTCACCAGCATAACCCTCACCAACATGATCCTCACCAGCATAACCCCCAACAACATCATCCTCACCAGCATAACCCTCACCAACATGATCCTCACCAGCATAACCCCCAACAACATCATCCTCACCAGCATAACCCCCTCCAACATGATCCTCACCAGCATAACCCTCACCAACATGATCCTCACCAACATAACCCTCAGTTAGCAAATTTATGGCACAGTTTGACTCCTAAATAAAAAGTGCATCACGATTATAATATGTTGGAAAAAATATATATTTATAAAACATATAAAATCTAAAAATAAAATAAACCATGATCCAATAAAAACCATGATAAAACATTGTGCCTCTATAATAATTATATTCAGAACAGTTCCTGGGCCTTTGTTTAATTTTCTGTTTTACATCTAGTCTGCATATCACACACACACACACACACACACACACACACACACACACACAAACACACACACATACACACACACCTGGTGGAAGGTAAGAAGAGGCATTAAAAGCAGCAGATC
Source organism: Silurus lanzhouensis (assembly GCA_039877035.1). Lineage (NCBI taxonomy): Eukaryota > Metazoa > Chordata > Actinopteri > Siluriformes > Siluridae > Silurus > Silurus lanzhouensis. The sequence continues at coordinate 110,593 of JBCEWE010000579.1, read as the reverse complement.
TGGCAACCCTGCACCCAAAAACAACATGAAAAAGGAGCCGATGTTGTACACACACACACACACACACACACACATAATGCAGACGTGTGGCTTTTCTCTACATGAGCTGCACAAAGGATGCTGGGAAAAGTCCAGTGCGTCCGTGACAGTGTCCCTTCCACCAGCCCTCGTCCACCATCTCGATGTGAGTGATGATGTCATCAGGCATGAAGGAGATCTCATCATCCGCCTCTGAAACCAGGACCGGACCGTTAGAACACACACCCCGATCTCTGTGTGTGTGTGTGTGTGTGTGTGTGTGTGTGTGTGTGTGTGTGTGTGTTATACGCACCGCCCTGATAGTCGTACAGAGCTTTGGCTGATTGTCCACCAGTGTTTATATCTTCATAATCGTTCTCAACAGCTGCAAGAGGAAACACACACAATTACATACTAACCTCAGCTGTGTTCCAAAGCACCCCAATAAAACGTATATATAGACTATATAGTGAATATGGTGTGTGTGGTTTGGGACACACCTACAGTGCACTGGTGTTTATGTGGAATATATAGTGAATAGGATGTGTGTGGTTTGGGACACGCCCACAGTGCATTGGTGTTTATGTGGACTATATAGTGAATAGGGTGTGTGTGGTTTGGACACGCCCACAGTGCATTGGTGTTTATGTGGAATATATAGTGAATAGGGTGTGTGTGGTTTGGGACACGCCCACAGTGCATTGGTGTTTATGTGGAATATATAGTGAATAGGGTGTGTGTGGTTTGGACACGCCCACAGTGCATTGGTGTTTATGTGGAATATATAGTGATAGGATGTGTGTGGTTTGGACACACCTACAGTGCATTGTGTTTATGTGGAATATATAGTGAATAGGATGTGTGTGGTTTGGGACACGCCACAGTGCATTGGTGTTTATGTGGAATATATAGTGAATAGGGTGTGTGTGGTTTGGGACACGCCCACAGTGCATTGGTGTTTATGTGGAATATATAGTGAATAGGATGTGTGTGGTTTGGGACACGCCCACAGTGCATTGGTGTTTATGTGGACTATATAGTGAATAGGGTGTGTGTGGTTTGGGACACGCCCACAGTGCATTGGTGTTTATGTGGAATATATAGTGAATAGGGTGTGTGTGGTTTGGGACACACCTACAGTGCACTGGTGTTTATGTGGAATATATAGTGAATAGGATGTGTGTGGTTTGGGACACGCCCACAGTGCATTGGTGTTTATGTGGACTATATAGTGAATAGGGTGTGTGTGGTTTGGGACACGCCCACAGTGCATTGGTGTTTATGTGGAATATATAGTGAATAGGGTGTGTGTGGTTTGGGACACGCCCACAGTGCATTGGTGTTTATGTGGAATATATAGTGAATAGGGTGTGTGTGGTTTGGGACACGCCCACAGTGCATTGGTGTTTATGTGGAATATATAGTGAATAGGATGTGTGTGGTTTGGGACACACCTACAGTGCATTGGTGTTTATGTGGAATATATAGTGAATAGGATGTGTGTGGTTTGGGACACGCCCACAGTGCATTGGTGTTTATGTGGAATATATAGTGAATAGGGTGTGTGTGGTTTGGGACACGCCCACAGTGCATTGGTGTTTATGTGGAATATATAGTGAATAGGATGTGTGTGGTTTGGGACACGCCCACAGTGCATTGGTGTTTATGTGGAATATATAGTGAATAGGATGTGTGTGGTTTGGGACACGCCCACAGTGCATTGGTGTTTATGTGGAATATATAGTGAATAGGGTGTGTGTGGTTTGGGACACGCCCACAGTGCATTGGTGTTTATGTGGAATATATAGTGAATAGGATGTGTGTGGTTTGGGACACACCCACAGTGCATTGGTGTTTATGTGGAATATATAGTGAATAGGATGTGTGTGGTTTGGGACACGCCCACAGTGCATTGGTGTTTATGTGGACTATATAGTGAATAGGGTGTGTGTGGTTTGGGACACGCCCACAGTGCATTGGTGTTTATGTGGACTATATAGTGAATAGGGTGTGTGTGGTTTGGGACACGCCCACAGTGCATTGGTGTTTATGTGGACTATATAGTGAATAGGGTGTGTGTGGTTTGGGACACACCTACAGTGCATTGGTGTTTATGCGGACTATATAGTGAATAGGGTGTGTGTGGTTTGGGACACGCCCACAGTGCATTGGTGTTTATGTGGACTATATAGTGAATAGGGTGTGTGTGGTTTGGGACACGCCCACAGTGCATTGGTGTTTATGTGGAATATATAGTGAATAGGATGTGTGTGGTTTGGGACACGCCTACAGTGCATTGGTGTTTATGTGGACTATATGGTGAATAGGGTGTGTGTGGTTTGGGACACGCCTACAGTGCATTGGTGTTTATGAGGACTATATAGTGAATAGGGTGTGTGTGGTTTGGGACACGCCCACAGTGCATTGGTGTTTATGAGGACTATATAGTGAATAGGGTGTGTGTGGTTTGGGACACGCCCACAGTGCATTGGTGTTTATGTGGAATATATAGTGAATAGGGTGTGTGTGGTTTGGGACACGCCCACAGTGCATTGGTGTTTATGAGGACTATATAGTGAATAGGGTGTGTGTGGTTTGGGACACGCCCACAGTGCACTGGTGTTTATGCGGACTATATTGTGAATAGGATGTGTGTGGTTTGGGACACGCCCACAGTGCATTGGTGTTTATGAGGACTATATAGTGAATAGGGTGTGTGTGGTTTGGGACACGCCCACAGTGCATTGGTGTTTATGTGGAATATATAGTGAATAGGATGTGTGTGGTTTGGGACACGCCCACAGTGCATTGGTGTTTATGTGGACTATATAGTGAATAGGGTGTGTGTGGTTTGGGACACGCCCACAGTGCATTGGTGTTTATGTGGACTATATAGTGAATAGGGTGTGTGTGGTTTGGGACACGCCCACAGTGCATTGGTGTTTATGTGGACTATATAGTGAATAGGGTGTGTGTGGTTTGGGACACGCCCACAGTGCATTGGTGTTTATGTGGACTATATAGTGAATAGGGTGTGTGTGGTTTGGGACACGCCTACAGTGCACTGGTGTTTATGTGGACTATATAGTGAATAGGGTGTGTGTGGTTTGGGACACACCCACAGTGCACTGGTGTTTAAGTGGACTATATAGTGAATATGGTGTGTGTGGTTTGTGACACACCCACAGTGCACTGGTGTTTAAGTGGACTATATAGTAAATAGGGTGTGTGGTTTAGGACACACCCACAGTGCACTGGTGTTTAAGTGGACTATATAGTAAATAGGGTGTGTGGTTTGGGACACACCCACAGTGCACTGGTGTTTAAGTGGACTATATAGTAAATAGGGTGTGTGGTTTGGGACACACCCACAGTGCACTGGTGTTTAAGTGGACTATATAGTAAATAGGGTGTGTGGTTTGGGACACACCCACAGTGCACTGGTGTTTAAGTGGACTATATAGTAAATAGGGTGTGTGGTTTGGGACACACCCACAGTGCACTGGTGTTTAAGTGGACTATATAGTAAATAGGGGGTGTGGTTTGGGACACCCCCACAGTGCACTGGTGATGGTGATTAAGTGGAGTGTGTTGGACTCACCAGTGGGGTGATCTGATTTGAGGTCCCTGTAGTCTTCAGGGATGTCTCTGTGAGGAAGAGGAGGAGGAGCGGATTCTTCTACCATGTGATCAGAGGAGGAAAAGTTACGGTTATAAATCGAGTCTAAATCCATTTAGTGATTTATTTTTATTTATTAGTCTGAAACTAATGTTCGTAACCACAGAATCATTGTGTTGAGAGAAGGTTGTGCTGCTGATGGTGTGTGTGTGTGTGTGTGTGTGTGTGGTGTGTGTGTGTGTGTGTGTGTGTGTGTGTGTGTGTGTGTGTGGACTCTGTGATGACTGACCGGTGTAATGAGCTGATCCGAGGTCCTCGTATTCTCCTCCGATGTCCCTGTGAGGAAGAGGAGGAGGAACGGAGCTGTCGTCTTCTAACGGGGAAAAAGCAGTGTTTATAAATCCAAAACCATTCAGTGATTCATTTACTCTTCTGTGACAAACACATCACGTCACGTCACGTCACGTCACACCACACCACATCACGTCACATCACGTCAAGCCAGGCCACGTCACGTCACGTCACGCCACATTACATCACGTCACGCCACATCACGTCACACCACATCTTATCACGTCACGCCACATCATATCATGTCACGCCACATCACGCCACATCACGCAACATCACGTCACGCCACATCAGGCCACATCACGCAACACCACGTCACGTCACATCACCCATGCCGCATCCCGCCACATCACATCACGTCACATCATGTCACATCCACATCACGTCACGCCACGTCACATCACGTCACGCCACGCCAACGTCACATCACGTCACATCCACATCACGTCACATCACATCACGCCACATCACGTCATGCCACGTCACGTCACATCCACATCACGTCACATCACGCCACGTCACGCCACATCACGTCACATCCACATCACGCCACATCACGTCACATCCACATCACGTCACGCCACGCCACGTCACGCCACATCACATCACATCACGTCACATCCATATCACATCACGTCACGTCTACATCACGTTACATCACACCACATCACGTCATGCCCCATTACATCATCTCAAAAAGTGACTTTTCTTCCAATTTTATTCATTTGAATACAATCATAAATCCACACATTTTATTTACTCAGTAAATTTCTTCACTCACAGTGGAGTGATGCTGGTGTCATGTGGTCTTTCTGGTGGGTTCATATGGTGTTCATGTTGTATTTATGTGGTGCTCATGTGGTGTTTATGCAGTGTTTATTTGTTTTTATTGTGTTGTTCATGTGTTCATGTTATGCAGTGGTCCTGGGTTAGTGGTGGTCCTTCATGCAGTGTACGTTCATATGGTTTTGTGTCGTTCATGTGGTGCTCATTTGGTGCTCATTGGGTGTTCATGTCATGTTCATGCAGTGTTCATGTGGTGTTTATGTGGTGCTTACGAGGTGTTCATGTGGACTAACCCGCTTGATGGCCAAGTTCCTCGTATTCTTCTTCAATAATGTTTCTCTGAGGAAGTGGAGGAGGAGCAAAGTCATCTTGATCAAACAGGTCATCAGATCGAGGGGGAAGATTCGGGGGCTCATCATAGTCATTATCAGGCTGCTCATCATCTACCTGTGAAAACACAACCAAATACAAGTGGATGAGAGGAGGTGGAGAAGTAGAAGTGGAGGAGGGGAAGTGGAGGAGGGGAAGGGGAGGAGTGGAAGTGGAAGAGTAGAAGTGGAGGAGGGGAAGTAGAGGAGAGGTGGAGGAGAGGAAGTGGAGGAGTAGAAGGGAAGGAGTGGAAGTGGAGGAGTAGAAGTGGAGGAGAGGAAGTGGAGGAGTAGAAGGGAAGGAGTGGAAGTGGAGGAGTAGAAGTGGAGGAGAGGAAGTGGAGGAGTAGAAGTGGAGGAGAGGAAGTGGAGGAGCAGAAGTGGAGGAGTAGAAGTGGAGGAGAGGAAGTGGAGGAGTAGAAGTGGAGGAGAGGAAGTGGAGGAGTAGAAGGGAAGGAGGGAAGTGGAGGAGTAGAAGTGGAGGAGAGGAAGTGGAGGAGTAGAAGTGGAGGAGAGGAAGTGGAGGAGTAGAAGTGGAGGAGCGGAAGTGGAGGAGTAGAAGTGGAGGAGAGGAAGTGGAGGAGTAGAAGTGGAGGAGAGGAAGTGGAGGAGTAGAAGTGGAGGAGAGGAAGTGGAGGAGTAGAAGTGGAGGAGAGGAAGTGGAGGAGTAGAAGTGGAGGAGAGGAAGTGGAGGAGTAGAAGTGGAGAAGTGGAAGTGGAGGAGTAGAAGTGGAGGAGAGGAAGTGGAGGAGTAGAAGTGGAGGAGAGGAAGTGGAGGAGTAGAAGTGGAGGAGAGGAAGTGGAGGAGTAGAAGTGGAGGAGAGGAAGTGGAGGAGTAGAAGTGGAGGAGAGGAAGTGGAGGAGTAGAAGTGGAGGAGTGGAAGTGGAGGAGTAGAAGTGGAGGAGAGGAAGTGGAGGAGTAGAAGTGGAGGAGAGGAAGTGGAGGAGTAGAAGTGGAGGAGAGGAAGTGGAGGAGTAGAAGTGGAGGAGAGGAAGTGGAGGAGTAGAAGTGGAGGAGAGGAAGTGGAGGAGTAGAAGTGAAGGAGAGAAAGAGGAGGAGAGGAAGTGTCAGAGAGAAAGTGGAGGAGTGGAAGTGGAGGAGAGGAAGTGGAGGAGTAGAAGTGGAGGAGAGAAAGTGGAGGAGAGGAAGTGGAGGAGTAGAAGTGGAGGAGTAGAAGTGGAGGGGAGGAAGAGGAGGAGAGGAAGTGGAGGAATAGAAGTGGAGGAGAGGAAGTGAAGAAGTAGAAGTGGAGGGGAGGAAGAGGAGGAGAGGAAGTGGAGGAGTAGAAGTGGAGGAGAGGAAGTGGAGGAGTAGAAGTGGAGGAGAAGAAGTGGAGGAGAGGAAGTGGAGGAGTGGAAGTGGAGGAGAGGAAGAGGAGGAGAGGAAGTGGAGGAGAGGAAGAGGAGGAGTAGAAGTGGAGGAGTAGAAGTGAAGGGGAGGAAGAGGAGGAGAGGAAGTGGAGGAGAGGAAGAGGAGGAGAGGAAGTGGAGGAGTAGAAGTGGAGGAGTAGAAGTGAAGGGGAGGAAGAGGAGGAGAGGAAGAGGAGGAGAGGAAGTGTAGGAGTGGAAGTGGAGGAGAGGAAGTGGAGGAGTGAAAGTGGAGGAGTTGAAGTGGAGGAGTGGAAGTGGAGGAGAGGAAGAGGAGGAGAGGAAGTGGAGGAGTGGAAGTGGAGGAGTAGAAGTGGAGGAGTAGAAGTGAAGGGGAGGAAGAGGAGGAGAGGAAGTGGAGGAGTAGAAGTGAAGGGGAGGAAGAGGAGGAGAGGAAGTGGAGGAGAGGAAGAGGAGGAGTAGAAGTGAAGGGGAGGAAGAGGAGGAGAGGAAGTGGAGGAGAGGATAAGGAGGAGAGGAAGAGGAGGAGAGGAAGTGGAGGAGTAGTAGTGAAGGGGAGGAAGAGGAGGAGAGGAAGTGGAGGAGTGGAAGTGGAGGAGTAGAAGTGGAGGAGTAGAAGTGAAGGGGAGGAAGAGGAGGAGAGGAAGTGGAGGAGTAGAAGTGAAGGGGAGGAAGAGGAGGAGAGGAAGTGGAGGGGAGGAAGAGGAGGAGTAGAAGTGAAGGGAAGGAAGAGGAGGAGAGGAAGTGGAGGAGAGGAAGAGGAGGAGTGGAAGTGGAGGAGTAGTAGTGAAGGGGAGGAAGAGGAGGAGAGGAAGTGGAGGAGAGGAAGAGGAGGAGTGGAAGTGGAGGAGTGGAAGAGGAGGAGTGGAAGTGGAGGAGAGGAAGAGGAGGAGAGGAAGTGGAGGAGTAGTAGTGAAAGGGAGGAAGAGGAGGAGAGGAAGTGGAGGAGAGGAAGAGGAGGAGTGGAAGTGGAGGAGTGGAAGAGGAGGAGTGGAAGTGGAGGAGAGGAAGTGGAGGAGAGGAAGTGGAGGAGAGGAAGAGGAGAAGTGGAAGTGGAGGAGTGGAAGTGGAGGAGAGGAAGTGGAGGAGAGGAAGTGGAGGAGAGGAAGAGGAGGAGTGGAAGTGGAGGAGAGGAAGAGGAGGGAAGTGGAGGAGTGGAAGTGGAGGAGTGGAAGTGGAGGAGAGGAAGTGGAGGAGTGGAAGTGGAGGAGAGGAAGAGGAGGAGTGGAAGTGGAGGAGTGGAAGTGGAGGGGAGGAAGTGGAGGGGAGGAAGTGGAGGAGAGGAAGAGGAGGAGTGGAAGTGGAGGAGAGGAAGAGGAGGAGTGGAAGTGGAGGGGAGGGGAGGAAGAGGAGGGGTGGAAGTGGAGGAGTGGAAGTGGAGGAGTGGAAGTGGAGGAGTGGAAGTGGAGGGGAGGAAGAGGAGGAGTGGAAGTGGAGGAGTGGAAGTGGAGGAGTGGAAGTGGAGGAGAGGAAGTGGAGGGGAGGAAGAGGAGGAGTGGAAGTGGAGGGGAGGAAGAGGAGGAGTGGAAGAGGAGGAGTGGAAGTGGAGGAGTGGAAGTGGAGGAGTGGAAGTGGAGGGGAGGAAGAGGAGGAGTGGAAGTGGAGGAGTGGAAGTGGAGGAGTGGAAGTGGAGGAGAGGAAGAGGAGGAGTGGAAGTGGAGGGGAGGAAGTGGAGGAGTGGAAGTGGAGGAGTGGAAGTGGAGGAGAGGAAGAGGAGGAGTGGAAGTGGAGGGGAGGAAGAGGAGGAGTGGAAGTGGAGGGGAGGAAGAGGAGGAGTGGAAGAGGAGGAGTGGAAGTGGAGGAGTGGAAGTGGAGGAGAGGAAGAGGAGGAGTGGAAGTGGAGGGGAGGAAGAGGAGGAGTGGAAGTGGAGGAGAGGAAGAGGAGGAGTGGAAGTGGAGGGGAGGAAGAGGAGGAGTGGAAGAGGAGGAGTGGAAGTGGAGGAGTGGAAGTGGAGGAGTGGAAGTGGAGGAGTGTGCTATAGGCAGCAGTTATTACTTGAGCTACAGGATCAGGAGAGTCTCTGGGAATTTCTGGAAGTGATCTGAAGCTCGGTGATGGTTTTACAGCTTCAGGGATGACAGGAGTCCTCTGTTTCTCCTGCTCGTACTCACAGCTGATCACCTACACATACAATTTGCTTAGTTCACAAGTTCACACATGTCCAGTGTTTGTGTGTGTGTGTGTGTGTGTGTGTGTGTGTGTGTGTGTGTTGTTTACCTCTTGTCTCTTCCGTGCCTCCTCTTTTTCCTTCTTTTCTCGAGCTTGTCTCCTCACTCGCTCCTCCTCTGCTTGCTTCCTGCTCTCCTCCTCCGCCGTCTTCGCCATGTTCTCAAAGCGAGACTTCAAGTTTCCTGCTCCTGAGCTCGCTACTCACACGCACACACACACGCACACACGCACACACACACGCACACGCACACACGCACACACACACACACGCACACACACACAGTGCCTTAATAATCGTATTATTCTAACGTTCTTTGTTGCAGGTTCTTGACTTGAGGCTTCTGATTAAATTTTTCAGGACCTTAAATGACCTGAAATTTGGTCCATGCCAAAACTTGGACCTCTAGGCTAGAAGAAAAAGACTGTTCATGTGTTTATTGCACTTCACTGTGCAGCCAGCAGAGGACTCCTACATTACACACTACTTCTTTAATGAGGATCAACAGTGATTTAATTCACTTCACTCTTGCTTTATACCTCACTGCCAGCAGAGGGCTGTAATTTTCCACACAGCTTCTATAATGAGGGTTAATAACCACTGATTATTCATTTTACATCCAGCAGAGGACTCCTACATTACACATAGCTTCTTAAATGAGGATTAACAGGCACTCGTAATTCACCTCACTGCCAGCAGAGGGCTCCAACACTGCACACTACTTCTTTAATGAGGATTAACAGTGATTTAATTCACTTTACTCATATAATGAGGGTAAATAACCACTGATTATTCATCTTACATCCAGCGGAGGGCTCTAGCATTACACATGGCTTCTTTAATGAGGTTTAAGTGGAACTTGTAATTAATATCACATCCAGCAGAGGGCTCTAACATTACACACAGCTTCTTTAATGATGATTAACAAGCACTCACTATTCACCTTACAACCAGCAGGGGGCTACACATTACACTAACATTACACAATTAATAACAAATTAGATTGGTGGGTTTGTATTTTTATGAATGTAAATAGAAGGTATTCAGTCCTAATTGAGGTGTTGTGACAGTAGCATAGCGTGAGGGTATCAGCATCTGTATTTTAACAGTGTGACACTTACAGGCCTCGAGGGGTTGAGTTTTCTCATAGGATGAAGTTGGAGATTCCATCTGACAGAAGGAAGCTGCGCTCTGAGATCAGACGAGTTCATGTCATTCAGAAAATCAATGATCACGTTTATGTGTTAATGTGCAGGTTAATGAGGTTTACCTTGTCCATGCGGTCCTCCTGTACGCCATAGCGTCCTCCAAAACCTTTAGCATAGTCTGGAAAAGAAGATGCGCAGAAAGACCGAAAGGCCCCCTGGTGGCATGAGCTGGTACTCAAGATGGAGGCATTTACCCTTTCTCTACTGATTCTCTCAGGTTTTTCCTGATCTCACTTTCTCCTCTCATTCTCCCATCTTTCCTCTCCTCCATTACCCTTTTCTTCTGCTTTCTACTCTGTACACTTCCACTTCTCCTCATCTCACTCACTTGTTCTGTTTTAATCTCCTACATTCTGTTAAATTTTCTCTCGTCTCCCTTTATATATTTATCTTACATGTTCTTCTTATTTCCTTTTCCTCCTCTTTCAGGTCTTTCTGCTTTATTCCTTTCCTCTCTTCTCTCATCCTTTTTTCCTCCTGTTGGTAGATTTTAGAGTAAAGGAGTTGTTTTTCTCACCTTTCTGCGACTCGTGTTTCTCGGTTTCTCCTTTATAATCGTATCCCAGAGCCGCTTTATCCACTCGCTCCTTCTGCACTCCGAACTTCCCCCCAAACCCTTTAGAGTAATCTGCAGGGGAAAAAAGAAAAAACAAACAAACAAACAAATAAATAAATAAATGTGGGTTAATTTTATGTAACATTTTTAATTCCACCATTTTTAGGCTTTCCTTTCCCTTTAACTGTTACTGAATATACACCAGTGACACGCAGGGAAACGAGCCAACAAATAAAAACATGAAAATAATGTTCATATTATATACTGCATTAAAACATTTATTCCGCTGAACTCGGCATGACCCGAAAAATCTACAACGTTGCGTTTCAGGGTTTTCACTGTGAACACTTTCCCATATCCTGTTTGTGCAGTTCAACTCGATTGAATTACATTTTATTTCTATAGTGTTTTTAACACTGGACATTGTCTCATAGCAGCTTTACGAAAAAAGCCAGAAAGTAAATAAACGGCAGGCGGAAATGACACGGGTTGAAAATGTATCCAGATTTTTATAAACGTAGCCTGTGTACACCAGACTCACTGTGAAGACACGGTAGCTGAGTCCATCATCTGTTTCGGTCCCAACGTTAAACAAAAAGAGTATATGAAGAGCTGTAAAGGTCTCTGTACAATAACAGTAGTGATCTACACACTTCTGCTGCTCGGCCCAATAAATCAGAATAAATACAAACCTTTCTGCGACTCGTGTTTCTCGGTTTCTCCTTTATAATCGTATCCCAGAGCCGCTTTATCCACTCGCTCCTTCTGCACTCCGAACTTCCCTCCGAACCCTTTAGAGTAATCTGCAGGGGAAAACAATAAAATAAATAAATAACAATGTGAAATCATGTAACATTTCTGTTCTACATAAAAGGCTTTGATTTCCTTTAACAGCTCTGAATTCACAGCAGTGTTCAGGGTTCAGGAACCTTTTCACTTCATCCATTTACAAAATGAGACGAACATGAGCTCTTATGTCAGGTGAGATGTTTCCTCAAATCCTGATTTCAGTGGCTCTTTTACAGAGGTAGGAAGTCATGAATTCGGTTTACTTGTGTTACTGTAATTGAGTAGTTTTTTAGTGTACCGTAATGTCCGGACTATAAAGCGCACCCATATTTAAGCCGCACCCACTGAATTTTACAAATATTTTTATTTTGAACATAAATAAGCCGCACCTGTGTATAAGCCGCTGTGTATAAGCCGTCTACACTGATGAACTTTACACAGGCTTTAATGAGAGACAGTGTCTGTTACACGGTGTAACGAGTGAAATATGTTGCGCTTCCTTTAGGAGCATAGCGGTATTTTGGGAATAGCCTGCCACTGCATTCTTCCGCTATTACTGCATGTGTGCAAGACCGAGGAATATGTCCTTATTATTTTCTGATGCTCATTTCTAAGTTTCTTTGATTAACCCGTAACGCTGTTGCCAAGAAAATTAAAAAAGCACGAGTTTTGGAAAGCTGTCTGTGCTTATATGATTTCTGTTGTAGCTGGAGTTAGTGAGCTCTCCCTTCACCCAGACTCAACACGCTACAACGACTTGTATCTAAATCAATAGAAATAATGCAGAGGGAAAAGAATCGCGCTCTGGAAACTACTGCACTGATTGGTTGATGGGTGAAGAACAAACACGCTAAAGTCACAAGAAAGAAACATGGAGATGGAGATGGACCAGACAGACGCCACTGATGGAAGTTGTAGGTGTGTTTTTCACTGTCAGGATTCTGAATCTGCATTTGCGATTTCTCTCAGTATCATAAATGATATTATAACAGATTTTATTTTTTGCTATGAAAGTGCACGACTCACATTAAACTCAAATCATGAACTGTAGTGTTTTTTTTTATTGTAATTTGTAATTGTTTTGTTATTTGTAAAGGTGTTCCTTTAATAAAAACAGCGAGTTTAAGATTTATTTTTCATGTCCTTTTTGTACTACACAACAATCCCACACCTCGCTGTTAAAACAAGTAAATCTGTCAATTTTATTCAGAGTAAATCAGGGGAGGCCAACCAGTCAGAGACTGTGTTACCGCAAAGAGCCACATCATACACATGGGCACACATGAACATTACCCATCCCTTCCTCTAACACACACACACACACACACACACACACACACACACACACACACACACACACACCTCTGCTCAGCCAGATTTATTGTAAATGTCACACAACAACATAATGACAGAAATGGACTCCTACAGTTCTAAGATCACAGGACAGTCATTTTCAACAATGAACACTGCACTGTCTCACACACACAAACTCTGTTTAACCAAGTCCACAAACAAAAATATAATAATTTACAATAGCGTTGTTCTTTTACTGTGCATGTTATTTAGTGGGACTTTTGGCATCCTTGCCTTGAACAATCCCCTTCAAATCTGCCTCGTATTCCGTTGTTGCCACTCAAAGCAATTCTTTCACACGTGTGTCAGTCAGAACAGATCGATGTTTTGATGTCACGTGTTTCAGGGTAGAAAACACAGACTTTCTTTGTGTTTTTTTATGTGCGTGTTCACTTCGCTTGAGTTTAATACGGTATTTTCGTCAAATGCGCATGCGCGTGAGATGAAAATACCGCAGGGGGCAATTAATTTTTACAAGGGGCCACATGAGAAAGCTGAATTGTGTCAGAGGGCCACACCAACGATAATATTTTAGGGATGCACCGAAATGAAAATTCAATTCAAATGGCAATGAAATCCATATTTTTTGTGTTTTGTCTTTTGCCTTGGCACATCACTGGAAAACTTTCCTGCCTTTTCAAAAACGTCTCTACAGACGGAGTGCGCATGCTCGGATCGACTACTTTTCTGCCCCGCGTTCTTCTCATATTTAGAAGGCAATCGGGATGTTTGGATTTCAGGCGATAAATTAAACCCGACTTGGAGAAACTCTTTGCAGATACACACCTCTTGAAATTTCAGCATTGCATGTTTTGTAAATCGCAGACATGTTGCTCTGATCCAGATACCCGTGTGCTGCTGCGCTTTTTTATTGCGTCATTACAATTGTGTTTCTGCCGTGTTGTTTCAGTGATTTAGGTATTCCGGACGAGAATTTTCGGTGCATCGCTGTAATTTAGGATTGGCCTCACGCGGGCCGGACAGGGACGTACAAAGGGCCGGATGTGGCCCACGGGCCGTAGTTTGCCCAGGTCTGATATACCCGCAAAGTTCCCCAGTAGGGGCGAGCTTATTTAAGTCTTAAAAATACCATATTGTACTCAAGCGAAGTGAACACGCACATTAAAAAACAAACAAACATAAACGTCGATATGAACGTAAGAGCCGCATGAAACCAGCCAAAGAGCCGCATGCGGCTGGCGAGCAGCGGGTTGGCCATCCCTGGAGTAAATTATAAATGAGCTACTTTTTACTTTTACTTTCAGCTTCAGACCAAGGCTACATCTCTCTGTTAGTTTTACTCAGTGTCGGGAGGTCAGGGTCAGTAAATCCTTCTCTACTGGACTAAACACTATCAGAAGCTCTGATCTACATTTACAACCTAAACTCTAATATTTGTTCCATTAAATTATTGATTTATTCCATCAGTTTCTTCTCTTCATGTCGTAGTGTTTCTCTCGGCTGCACTGCTTCAGTACGTGTATGTGGATGTTAGATTCTTTGTCCAATCAGATTTCAGCCTCTATGTGATGCCATGTCAATCATCTGCCCAGAGCCTTTAGAGTCAGTACTGCTGGACTTTTACCATAGAGAATATCACCAACAGCTCTGTTTCTTTAACAAATCAGATTTCAGATTCTCCTCAAAGGGCAGCTCGCTGGCTCAGAATAGCGTCAGCATTGTTCCGTCCTCTGATTGGTTGGTCAGAGTGAAACTGTTACAGCCGAGTTCGACTGGTAAAACACGTGTGCTAGACATGGTGAGGAGGTCGTCCAACCCCGAAGCTAACCAGCGTGTCTCAGCCCGGGAAAGGGTTTGCTCTCCACTTCCAGACCAGTTTCGAATAGACTACAAACTATTACTTCTCACTTATAAAGCACTAAATGGTTTGGCTCCCATATATCTATCCAGTCTTTTAACTCGCTACAATCCGCCACGCTCCCTGAGATCTCAAAACTCTGGGCTTCTAGTAGTTCTAGAATAGCAAAGTCCACTAAAGGTGTAGAGCTTTTCACATTTAGCTCCTAAACTCTGGAATAGTCTTCCTGACGGTGTTCGGGGCTCAGACACACTCACCCAGTTAAGTGTAGATTAAAAACATATCTTTTAGCAAAGCCTACACATAACACACATCACATCATAACCTTGTGCTCCAGAACATCTGATCACATGCACATTATCAACTGTGCTGTTAATATCATGAACAGCAGCTACGCTAATTGCTCTCCACTGCTTCTCTTTCTCTCCCATCCCGAGACACCCTGAGGTTTGGCCAGCTCCAGTCACCTCCCACCTCGTGATGATTACGGACCTTTGAAGAAGTAGATGCCGAACTCACAAACATCCCGAACCATCTAGAGACGTACCAGTGCCATTTGGATCCCGCTACATGTGTGGAGTTTGGCATTGGACCTCCTGGAGTGTTTAAAGGCTCTGGCATGGAGAAGCTGATGCTGGATCTGTGGTGATCACAAATGCTGAGCTCATAAAACTCGGAGCTACTAACCATATAGACTGTATAAGACTGCAGAAAGAACATCACTTATAATCTTATACTCCAGTGCTCATGTTAGTTCTCACTCTCCAGTGTTCTGTATTGTTGAAAGATTTATGATCAAACTCTTGATGTCACCCAAAATGAGGATGGGTTTCCCTTTTGAGTCTGGTTCCTCTCAAGGTTTCTTCCTCATAACATCTAAGGGAGTTTTTCCTTGCCACAGTCGCCACAGCTTGCTCATCAGGGACAAATTCACACCATTCACCCTTCACTGTTGATTTGTGTAAAGCTGCTTTGAGACAATGTCTGTTGTGAAAAGCGCTATACAAATAAACTTGACTTGACTTGACTTTGACCAGTGAATACGAGCGGTACAACTGGATTAAAGCCTCTGGGGGCGCTGCACATTATGAGTCTGCATCTCTGTAGGTTGTATTTTATTTACATTTTTAATGTTTTTGTCATGTTATTAGACAAATATTGATTGTGAACTGCTCCAGATGTTGTAGGTGCACAGTTGTGGTTGTAGTGTAGAGGTTTGGAGTCTTAACTGGGTTTGTTGTTTTAGTAAAATGGTTTTCACCTGCACATGTGAAACGTCTCTCTGTAATGACACGTGTTGTTATATTGCGTTTTTGTATTGTATTGATGGTTTCTATAATTGTGATGTGATAGTGGTGGGATTAAGAGGTGGATTAAGTCGGGTATGTCCTCACTGAAGGCCCAGGTACCACATGCACAGCCCGTCACTGGTTTTACCAGATCTTAGTGCTGCATTCGACACTATAGATCATGATCTTCTCCTGGATCGCTTACAGAATTACATCGGCATTCAGGGAAAGGCATTAAGCTGGTTTAAATCCTACCTGTCTGATCGTTACCATTTTGTAGATTAAAATGAAGAACTATCAGGTTAATGCAAGTAAATTATGGGGTGCCACAAGGTTCAGTTCTAGGACCCCTGCTCTTCACAATATACATGCTTCCGTTAGGAAATATTATTAGAAGGCATGGAATTAGCTTCCATTGTTATGCTGATGATACCCAGCTATATATCTCATCTAAACCAGGCGATATAGCTCAATCAACTCGGATAACTGAGTGTGTTAAAGAATTAAGAGACTGGATGACCCATAACTTTCTACTTTTAAATTCTAATAAGATGGAGATTTTGCTCATCGGCCCAAAAACCAGTATACAGAAGCTCCAGCATCTCAACCTGCATTCAGACGGATGTTCTGTAACCACTAGTTCAACAGTAAAAGACCTGGGAGTTATTTTAGAGCAACTTATCTTTTAAAAATCATATCAACCAAGTTACAAAAACAGCCTTCTTTCACCTTAGAAATGTTTCTAAGCTAAGAAACATGTTGTTTATATCTGATGCAGAGAAGCTCGTCCATGTGTTCATGACCTCCAGACTGGACTATTGTAATGCATTACTAGGTGGATGTCCTTCATCATTAATAAACAATTAGTTCAGAATGCAGCAGTCAGAGTTCTCACAAGGTGGACAAAATATCACCATATAACCCCGATCTTCTCATCCCTACACTGGCTTCCTGTTAAGTTTCGCTACATCTTTGCTACTGTCATCTTTTTCCTGTTTAAGAAAAAAAATTAAACAAAAAGAGTATATGAAGAGCTGTAAAGGTCTCTGTACAATAACAGTAGTGATCTACACACTTCTGCTGCTCGGCCCAATAAATCAGAATAAATACAAACCTTTCTGTGACTCGTGTTTCTCTGTTTCTCCTTTATAATCGTATCCCAGAGCCGCTTTATCCACTCGCTCCTTCTGCACTCCGAACTTCCCTCCGAACCCTTTAGAGTAATCTGCAGGGGAAAAAAGAAAAGAAAAAGAAAATAAGAAACAAAATACAAACAAATAAATAAATAAATGTGGGGTAATTTTATAAAATAAAAATTATTCCACCATTTTTTTTACTTTTCTTTTAATTAAACTGTGCTGAATATACACCAGTGACACGCAGGGAAACGAGCCAACAAATAAAAAAATTAAAATATTATGTATAAAAATATTGCCAAAAAATGTGTAGGAAGAAATTGTGTTTATATTAAATGCTACGTCACAGGTGAAGTCAGACAAGCGAGCGAACTGCATGTGTACATACAGAAAGGTAAAATGGGAACACGATGCGTAACGCTCAAAAATAAATATTCCAGATTGATATTTGTGAAACATATAGCTTGCAGCAGCGATTAAGGGGGCCAAGCACTTTTACTTCCTTAGGGCAGGCCACAGCACCGTTTCTAGGCAGAGGCAAACTAAGCGGCAATCTAGGATGCAAACATTTGGGGGGGACTGCCCTGCGGCCGCCCTCACTCTCGCCCTCGCTCTCGCCCTCACCCTCGCCCATGCCCCCCTCCCTCATTTTAATTATTTATCTGTTTTTCTGCTGAACTTTTATATACAGTAAATGCTTAAATACTAAAATTCAGGCAATTTTGCAATCATTATTAAATGTGTTTAACCTTTTTTATTGAAGGTTGTGAATGATTTGTATGGTCTGGGGGGTGGAGCATATTGGTGGGAGGGCGGAGCTATTGGGGGAGGAGCCCCAGCAGGCCAAACACTTTGTTAGTAACACAGAAAGACCACAACTAATTCCAGCATATATATATATAATTTGTGATTTTCTCACCTTTTTGTGACTCGTGTTTCTCAGTTTCTCCTTTATAATCGTATCCCAGAGCCGCTTTATCCACTCGCTCCTTCTGCACTCCGAACTTCCCCCCAAACCCTTTAGAGTAATCTGTAGAATTTTACATTCAATAGGAGAAAAAGGTCTTGATTAATATGAGCTCTGGGTGGCAGGTGGAAAGGGTGAAGTGACGCCTTTCACTTCCTTCCTTTCACCTGAACACTGTTTGTGAAATGAAGTACCTTTCTGAGAGGCGTGTTGCTCGACTTCTCCTTTATACTCGAAGCCCAGAGCAGACTGTGGAGAGGAAGTGCGATAGAATCAGACCCGAGCAGCGAGAACACAATGCAGGAAACCATGTGAGTGCATCAAAACGCAGAACATCTTCTTCCTTGTTGTTCTGAACATGTTAAATATGTTGAGTTATCACATGTACCTGGTCTTTACGGTCCTTCTGTACACCGAATTTCCCTCCGAAACCCTTCGCTGCGTCTGTCTGAGACGAGTGCTGAGATACCTGAGCTACATAGCTGTGCCCCACTGCATCCTGGGAAAAAAATCAATCAAACATGTAATCATGTAATGCTGAATCTCTGTTACTCCACCCACTTTATCAAAATAGTAATAAAATACTTTTATATATAAAAACAACAAACAAGCTTCAGAAAATTATACTTGTTATAATACATTTAAATGTAATTTTAATATATTAGCACTGGAATAAAATTATACACAACGCTAACCTGTAAAATATAACAAATATTTATTTTATTAAATATTAATATTATTAATTATATATTATTATATTATTATTATTATTAATATTTTGAGTTATAAAATAATTATAAACTATTATAATTTTAAAATAATATAAAAAATGTAATACTACTTGTAATAATAATAATAATAATAATAATTATTATTATTATAATTACAATGCAATGTGTTTTATTAGCCATGTTTATATAAACAAATAATGAATCAATAATAGATCATAAATAAATAAATTAGATAAACAAATTAAATATTTGATATGCTTCAGCGTAGATTTTTAAATAATAAAAAAATTTAAAATAAGCCAATTTATTTTAATAATGATATTACATGAGCAAAATTTCAGACCTTATCCATCCGGTCTTTCTCGATGCCGAATTTGCCGCCGTATCCGTATGAAGCTTTAGGACCTTTTTCCTGCTCCTTCTTCAGCACCACTTCATGCTCCTGAGAGACCTTCTGCCTCAGATCGGCCACGCTACACACACACACACACACACACACACACACACACACACACACACACCACATACTTCCACATAAATCCCAGTACATTATAATTTGTGGCATGTGGCAGACGCTCTTCTCCAGAGCCACTTACACTTTTATTATTAACCAGCTGAGCAGTTTAGCGTTAAGTTCCTCACTCTTTACTCTTTACTTATTATTTACATTTTTATATTTTACAGTAATGAATCTCAAATTTGTGTAAAGTTTTGTTTCTAAGCATCAAGTAACAATGAACCCAAACTCTATGCTAGTAAACGACTGAGGCTAATTAATTAGCTAGCTAGCACAAGGGCAGGTGTAATCAGGAAATAAACTAAAGGTTATAAGTCATATTTGTAGGTGTATAAATTGTGTGTATAAAAAGTGCAGGGGTTTAGGATTTATTGTGAATTATTTGTAATAATTACAGTCCTGAATAAAAGTCAAATTTACTCACAACTGAGTAGGAGATAAAGTAGCGTGGTCACATGACCTTATTCACCAACACGTTTTTTACACGTTCTATTCACAGCCGCTGATTCAGTATTTTCCATTACACACAGCAGTCCTCCTCTTTTCCCAGAATGCTCTGCTCTCAACCTTTCTACTGCCTCCATGTGCCGATTCGCCTTTTCGCTAAACCGAGTCCATATTTGGGTGTTTAATACCCTGCAGTTCTGCTACTTCCTCTCTCTCACTTCCTCTATCTGTCATACTGGGTGACGTTTTAACCGCCTGGGTTTCAGTTCAGCGCAGAATAGAAATGTCTATAAATGTATTCTACACCTCCTGAAGGTCTGAACGGTTCTTCTGAGACACGCTGAGCTGCACAGAATACAGTTATAGAGCGAATAAAGCTAGCGCTAGTAATAACTACTGAACTGATAACTGGGTATGAGGTGTACTGTACACTACATTTACTTAAAGTCACAATAATCAAAATCAGTCAGCGAGTCAATTAATGAGTCAGTCAGTCGGTCAGTCGAGGAGTCGTCAGTACGTCTATCAATAAGTTAGAGAGTCATTATTAAGTCCTTGAAAAAGTCAGCAAGCCATCAGTGGGTCAGTGAGTCAGTGAATCAGTCACTGTCTCAGTGAGTCAGTGAGTCAGTGAATCAGTGAATCAATCATTGTCTCAGGGAGTCAGTAAGAGTCAGTAAACTAGTCATTGTCTTCATGAGTCAGCAAGTCATGTATTAGTGAGTCAGTGAGTTAATTAGATAGTCAGTAAATCAGTCTGCCAGTGGGTCAGTGAGTCAGTCATTGTCTCAGTAAGTCAATGAGTCGAGAGATAGTCAGTAAATCAGTCACTGTGTCAGTGAGTCAATGAGAGAGTCAGTGAGTCTATGAGATAGTTAGTCAGTCACTGTGTCAGTGTGATAGTCAGAAAATCAGTCTGTCAGTGACTCAATGAGAGAGTCAGCCAATGAGTCATTGTGTCTGTAAGTCAGTTAGTGAGTCATGAGATACTCAGTGAGTCAGTCTGTAATTGAGGAAAAACAACAGCAGGTTATAAAGTAAACCCTCGACTGATATGTACTGGTTTTTGTCCTGGTTTGTACCTGATGTGCTCTTTGCGTCCTGATCCTTCAATGGTTTTTGATCCCCACCTCTGTTCCTGCTCCGAAACATCGTTCTGACACACAAAAACACTCATTCTCACTTCGTATCATATCCATTCCACTCAATTCTGAATTCTTTTCACTGATGTACAGTGTAATTAAAGTAATAAGATAAATATAAGATATACTTCAAAATCTGGATCGGTTTCCCAGTCGTCCCCCTCAGAAGCCACCTTCACACTCACATTGTGACCCACCACAGACTTCCACATCTACAGAGAAGAAAAAGTCCAAAAACCTTTCTTATCTCACACACAAGTTGCGTTCGCAGTCCTCACAAAGGTCAGTGTTATTATAAACCTGCAGTTATATTGGCAAGTCTTCTAACATCACAGTAAAATTAAAGCTGCGGTAAGTAACATTAGCAAGTTTCAATAACATCAGGAAAATTAAAGCTGCTGTGAGTAACATTAGCAAGTTTTAATAACATCAGGAAAATTAAAGCTGCTGTGAGTAACATTAGCAAGTTTTAATAACATCAGGAAAATTAAAGCTGCGGTAAGTAACATTAGTAAGTTTCAATAACATCAGGAAAATTAAAGCTGCTGTGAGTAACATTAGTAAGATACAATAATATCAGGAAAATTAAAGCTGCTGTGAGTAACATTAGTAAGATACAATAATATCAGGAAAATTAAAGCTGCTGTGAGTAACATTAGTAAGATACAATAATATCAGGAACATTAAAGCTGCTGTAAGTAACATTAGTAAGTTTTAATAATATCAGGAAAATTAAAGCTGCTGTAATGTTATCAAGTGTTTTTTAACATCATATTAAACTAAAACTGCTGTGAATTATTTCAGTTGCTCACTGTAATCACTGTAAAATTAAAGCTGTTGTAAGTAATGTTAGCAAGTTTAATTTGTATAAACAGTGCAGGCAATAAAAGAGCGCCTCCTTGCAGTGCACTGGTGCGTCCAGGTGAACGGGACTGTGGTGAAAATCAGGTAACGTATTTCATGTATTTTACACCGGTTTCGTTGATTTGTGTTTCAGTAGTTAGTTATAAGCCCTGCTACAGCTGTTTCTCGAGGGAATTAAAAGACAGAACTGGTCACTACACACCCACAAGACACACACTTATCACTTGGTAGCGTGAATGTAGAGCTCAGGGTGTGAACACAATTAAGACGTGTGTTACCGAAAATCACTTACAGACGCTTTAACTTTATTTGATGCAGTACAGTGTGTTTAAATGCAGCTTTTACAGGTGTGGTATCAGTAACTGTATATATATATATATATACACACACATACACACACACACACACATATATATATATATATGCACATCTTGTTATTGTTGTTGCTTCCTGTCAGAGTTTATGGTTTCTTCCGTGTCATGTCACTACACAAGTTCCTCAATTTCTGCAAAACTTTTTGCACTTTTTCTATCTTTATTTCCAGATCCCTCACTATTTCAGTTACAAGCACACATTCACTAAACCACAACTAACAGAAAATCCAGAGCAGAAAATGATTACGTTTTTCAACAAGCTGCAAACACACTTCCTGGTATTAAAGACGTATATTCAATAGAATAATTATAATATATAATATATATTAGAACTTTATTAGAAGGGAGAGAAAGAAAAAGAGAACACAATAATTTATAGTTTACTTACTTTGCGGTTGCGTTGAGTAAATAAAAAAACAGATAAAAATATGGAAGAGAGAAAAAGAGAGAGAAAACCAGCAGTTGGTGAAGTAGCGCTCGTGCATGAGGAGGAGAGAGAGATATAGGAAGTCAGGAGGAAGTAGAGAGAGAGAGAAAGAGAGAGAGAGAGAGAGAGAGAGAGAGAGAGAGAGAGAGAGAGAAGGTTGTGGATTCTTATTTTTGAGTCATTATAAAGACAGTGTCAGCATTTATAATATGTTTTAGTTTTCCTCTTTTTTCTCTTAATGGCAGCATCCTGGCATCTTTTTGGATTTGTGGAGATTCCTGCAGCTACATGTAGGTGAGATCAGGAGGCCTGGGGTACAGTCAGAATTTGCATTAAGGTGTTCAATAGGGATGGAGCTCTAGAACTTCATGGATCTGGGTCTGTGCACAGGGGCAGTGTCCTGCTGGAACAGGTTTGGGCCAAGTTCAAGTGAAGGGAAAAGTACATGCTCCTGCATTCAAAGACGTGTGATGATGTGAGGGCCGGTTTGTGAGTGGAGGGGCGGAGCCAGGAGAAGTCTGTAATTCCTAATGAATATTTTCCCAGTTTCACCCCATTATTCATGCCCCCTGTTTTCACTTTCAAAGGGTTGATGTGTAGAGTCCACATGTTGGTTCTGCATTTAGGGTCCATATGTACGATTCATATGTAGGGTCTGTATGAAGAGTCTGTATGTAGGGTCTGTATGAAGGGTCTGTATGTAGGGTCTGTATGAAGGGTCTGTATGTAGGGTCTGTATGTAGGGTCTGTATGTAGGGTCTGTATGTAGGGTCTGTGTGTAGGGTCTGTATGAAGGGTCTGTATGTAGGTTATGTATGAAGGGTCTGTATGTAGGGTCTGTATGAAGGGTCTGTATGAAGGGTCTGTATGTAGGGTCTGTATGAAGGGTCTGTATGTAGGGTCTGTATGAAGGGTCTGTATGTAGGGTCTGTATGAAGGGTCTGTATGAAGGGTCTGTATGTAGGGTCTGTATGTAGGGTCTGTATGAAGGGTCTGTATGTAGGGTCTTTATGTAGGGTCTGTATGAAGGGTCTGTATGTAGGGTCTTTATGTAGGGTCTGTATGAAGGGTCTGTATGTAGGGTCTTTATGTAGGGTCTGTATGTAGGGTCTGTATGAAGGGTCTGTATGTAGGGTCTGTATGAAGGGTCTGTATGTAGGGTCTGTATGTAGGGTCTGTATGAAGGGTCTGTATGTAGGGTCTTTATGTAGGGTCTGTATGTAGGGTCTGTATGAAGGGTCTGTATGTAGGGTCTTATGTAGGGTCTGTATGAAGGGTCTGTATGTAGGGTCTTTATGTAGGGTCTTTATGTAGGGTCTGTATGAAGGGTCTGTATGTAGGGTCTGTATGTAGGGTCTGTATGAAGGGTCTGTATGAAGGGTCTGTATGTAGGGTCTGTATGTAGGGTCTTTATGTAGGGTCTGTATGAAGGGTCTGTATGTAGGGTCTTTATGTAGGGTCTGTATGAAGGGTCTGTATGTAGGGTCTTTATGTAGGGTCTTTATGAAGGGTCTGTATGAAGGGTCTGTATGTAGGGTCTGTGTGTAGGGTCTGTATGAAGGGTCTGTATGCAGGGTCTGTATGAAGGGTCTGTATGTAGGGTCTGTATGAAGGGTCTGTATGCAGGGTCTGTGTGTAGGGTCTGTATGTAGGGTCTGTATGAAGGGTCTGTGTGTAGGGTCTGTATGTAGGGTCTGTGTGTAGGGTCTGTATGTAGGGTCTGTATAAGGGTCTGTATGTAGGGTCTGTGTGTAGGGTCTGTATGAAGGGTCTGTATGAAGGGTCTGTATGAGGGTCTGTGTGTAGGGTCTGTATGTAGGGTCTGTATGTAGGGTCTGTATGTAGGGTCTGTGTGTAGGGTCTGTATGAAGGGTCTGTATGTAGGGTCTGTATGAAGGGTCTGTGTGTAGGGTCTGTATGAAGGGTCTGTGTGTAGGGTCTGTATGAAGGGTCTGTATGAAGGGTCTGTATGTAGGGTCTGTATGAAGGGTCTGTATGAAGGGTCTGTATGCAGGGTCTGTGTGTAGGGTCTGTATGTAGGGTCTGTATAAGGGTCTGTATGTAGGGTCTGTGTGTAGGGTCTGTATGAAGGGTCTGTATGTAGGGTCTGTGTGTAGGGTCTGTGTGTAGGGTCTGTATGAAGGGTCTGTGTGTAGGGTCTGTGTGTAGGGTCTGTGTGTAGGGTCTGTGTGTAGGGTCTGTATGAAGGGTCTGTGTGTAGGGTCTGTGTGTAGGGTCTGTATGAAGGGTCTGTGTGTAGGGTCTGTGTGTAGGGTCTGTATGAAGGGTCTGTATGTAGGGTCTGTGTGTAGGGTCTGTGTGTAGGGTCTGTATGAAGGGTCTGTATGAAGGGTCTGTGTGTAGGGTCTGTGTGTAGGGTCTGTATGAAGGGTCTGTATGTAGGGTCTGTGTGTAGGGTCTGTATGAAGGGTCTGTGTGTAGGGTCTGTGTGTAGGGTCTGTGTGTAGGGTCTGTATGAAGGGTCTGTATGAAGGGTCTGTATGAAGGGTCTGTATGAAGGGTCTGTGTGTAGGGTCTGTGTGTAGGGTCTGTATGAAGGGTCTGTATGAAGGGTCTGTATGAGGGTCTGTATGTAGGGTCTGTGTGTAGGGTCTGTATGAAGGGTCTGTGTGTAGGGTCTGTGTGTAGGGTCTGTATGTAGGGTCTGTGTGTAGGGTCTGTATGAAGGGTCTGTATGTAGGGTCTGTGTGTAGGGTCTGTATGAAGGGTCTGTGTGTAGGGTCTGTGTGTAGGGTCTGTATGTAGGGTCTGTGTGTAGGGTCTGTGTGTAGGGTCTGTATGTAGGGTCTGTGTGTAGGGTCTGTATGAAGGGTCTGTATGAAGGGTCTGTATGTAGGGTCTGTGTGTAGGGTCTGTATGAAGGGTCTGTGTGTAGGGTCTGTATGAAGGGTCTGTATGTAGGGTCTGTGTGTAGGGTCTGTATGAAGGGTCTGTGTGTAGGGTCTGTGTGTAGGGTCTGTATGTAGGGTCTGTGTGTAGGGTCTGTGTGTAGGGTCTGTATGTAGGGTCTGTGTGTAGGGTCTGTATGTAGGGTCTGTATGAAAGGTGTATGAAGGATCATTATTGTAGATTTTTTAGTGTACATGCATTTCATTGTTGCATTTTTGTTCATAGTAAATACACAATAATACAAAAGCATAAAAGATTGTAGAAAGACTCGACTTCCCCTTCTATAAATAAGCTTTATTTCCAAAAAAATAACCCCTACAAAGAAATACAGGAGAAAATAACTGATCATTTACAGGTAGGTATACAGGTAAAACAGGAAGTCCTGCTCAGGGCTGTGCTTAAAATCACCCAGTAAACAAGGAGTTAACCTCCAGGCCACGCCCCCAAACCCAGCACAGGAAAAGTCTTTCAGACAGAAAAAGGGAAAAAAAACCCTATGATTAGTGTTTTTACATTCTGCACTTTTATCTGATGTATAACGTATAAAACCCGGATTAAACCCCTGATCGTGAAATGTGTCGTGTTTGTACGGAGCTACAGGTGTTTCTAGTCGTTTCTATGGAGAGGGAAAAGACGCTAAAAACATAAATAAGAAGGAATGAAAGATCGTTAGGATTAATTTTTTTTTTTACATCACAGCGATGACAGGAAGAACAGTGAGATCTGTGCTTTAGATTCCAAAGTCGCTCGTTTCCATGGCGACGCACATGACCGGAAAATTGTTACGACAGCTAGAAGTTAGCGTAACACCTTTAAATACTACTTTATTAGAAGTCAGAACTGAGAGGATGATGTGAAGAATTTGTAGCTCAATCAAATTAAAAAGCAACTAATCAGGACACGGCGACGTCTCCACCTGCCTCCAATCGTGTCGTCCTTCAATTTCACTCGGAGGCGTTTTCGATTTTTTTTTATCAGTGTGTCCTTTTTTGCTAAAATCAAATTCTGCACCTTTAATTTCCAAAAGTAAAAGATGATGGAATTCTAGAACGCGTGAAAACGTCTACAAGTGGGCGGAGACTTTAAACCTGATGATGGACAGGTAGAGAGACCGTAGTGTCCTGATGGGCTGCCGCTTTAATTAGATTTTTTCAAAATAAAAAAAATAAAAATCACAAACGAGTATTAAAACAGGCCTTAAAAATCACTGAGCGCCGCTTTAATTCCATTTATTATAATGCAAAGTATAAGCAGAGTTTCCCAAAAATCAGATACAAAATAAACAGTGTTTTCTGATAAATATTTTATATCTCACCATCTGTAGAAGGTCTGAAGACCAAAACCCACAGCTGGTAAAAGTCCTGTTTTCTGTAGATCAATAGTTTGTAGTTGGCTGGAATGTGGGCGTGTGTGAACACATTCTACATAATGACAGGTTTGTTTCTAGCCCCTGTGATAGTGTTGAATTTGGCAGTGAGAGGTTTTGGCCTCTTGGATGAAACTCCACGAGAAAGACTTTGGCAAATTAGCTAAAAATATATACATTATTATAAAAAAGGGGGAAATAAAAAGTTTGCCCTGTTCGTAGGTCAGTATGTATCGTGTAACTGTTGATCTCTCATGGAGATCTCTCTCTCTCTCTCACAGATATCCCCCCAGACAGAGCAGCAGCAGGGCGTGGATGGTCAGCAAGTACAGGGACACGAGCAGTGGAGTTCTCTGACGGGAACAGAAGGCTCCTCGGAGCGATCGGCCCAATCCGGGACCTCCACTCCGGCTCTGATACACAAACACAACTTCATCATCATCATCATCCTCATGAGAAACCAGTGAGTTCCTGTTCTCACGTCCCTTAATCACAAGAGGTTTATTACTTACCCGAGTAACAGCGCCCTCAGGTGGCTCAATCAGCACGGCCGTCTCAGAGTGCGGTCCAGAGAGCCACTGATCCTGTGTGTATCTGCGCACAGACACAAACACGTACTTAATAAAGGGTTTGTGTCTCAGCAGAATAAAGTGGCACTTCCAGATAGCAGACAGGAAGTGATGCCACTCTGAGATTGAGGTCGCACCGTTTGAGATGATCCTGTGCTGCCGAGAGTTGCTCCTGAACTCTGAGTCTCAACTCCATCTCCTCATCCAACCTGACACACACACACACACACACACACACACACACACACACACACACACACACACACACGTTATTGGTAAACAACCAACTGTTCATCATTACATTTAATGTAACTATAACTGACTTTAAAGTGATACCTGTTCTGGAGAAGGACACACTCTGCCTTATAGTCCTCCCTATGCCCCAGGGGGCCTCCGGGGGCACTGTCTTCTGCCATTCTGCCCTAAAAATGTGTCAGGAAATATATAGTCAATACTCAATTATAGTCAAGAATTACTATTAATCTAATTGAAACAGGTAAAAGCTAATTAAAGCTAATAAAATATAGATAATGATAGAATTTATACAGTATTATAATAAGCAGAAAGTCAGTTCCCCTCACCTGTCTGTGTGTTTGGTGTTCCTGCAGTAGTTTTGGTTCTGATAATCGTGCCTCCTCCAGCATGGCACTGAGATGGCGTATCTGCTGGTCACGCTCAGAAAGCGTTGCTAAAGTTTGCTTCCTCAGAGTCTCTGCTTGAGCCTGCAAGTCGCTATGCTCCAGCCTGCAGGGGGCGATACAGGGAGCAGTGGTGGGTTTCAGAAAACGAATAGCTTACACAAGGTGCCTTCCATCAGCCTGGTGTGTGGTGTGCAAACATTAAACCATACATTCTTAGGTTGTTACCCCTGGCAACTATAACTACTAAAAATAAACAACCCCAAGCTACTGATTGATTGAATGCGAGTGCTATAAAGATATCACTAGAACTTCCTCTTACTTGAGCATCTCCAAATCCTGCCTGTCTCTCTCCCGCTGTGTATCTCTCTCTTGTAGGAGGACAGTCGTCCTTTTCTCCATCTCTAACATCTTCTTCCTTTCCTGCTCCAGGATCTCGGTGAGGCTCGCGAGCTCTCCGGATCCCAGTCGGTCCAGTTCGTCTTGTTGCATCTGCAGCTGTTCCAGCTGTTACAGAAAGAGATCAACTCAGGGTGTAGACTGAATGATGTGACTGCTAAAATCATGTGTCCCCAAACTACGGCCCCTACATTTGGAACGGCCCTCTGAACAATGCCAGACTCATATATAGAAAATGTTAAATTTATGTTTTACTCATATCATATCTGTATTTAGTAATAAAGGATGGGTTTCAAACTAAAATAACCTTTAATAAAGAATAATAAAGAGGTACCGATATTGATCGCTGGAACTATTGGCAAAAGTCAATAACAGTTTTTCCGGCTTCCTGTCTGCTGTCATTACGAGTGCACCCTCTAGTGGCGAATCACTGACACCACGTGCTGTTTCTTACTCGAGACTGCATGAAGAGCGCAATATTTATTATTTATATTAAATGTTTGGTAGAATTATGCATAATTAAGTAAATGTTTTGATTTTAATAGCAATAGATATGATAGATATATCATTATGATGTTAATAATGCTCTTTTATTAGGCGATATATCTGCAGAAATGTATCGCTCATGTATCTGTACGGTGCAGAACAAAATAATCAACTAATCTGGCATTAGGTGGCAAAACATACATTAAAACTCGATCAAATCTCCACAATAATACTAATAATAATAACAACTTTACAGATTCCCATGTGGCAGTTTGGGGACCCCTGGTTTACAACAAGAATGCTGTTTTCAAAACCAAGTCAGAACTCCCTCTCCAATGGGACATACTTCAATCAGGTCAAGACTAAAAAATACTGCCTACAAATCTAAAGTTGGCATTAAAACTTAGATACCATTCTATCACGGTCATTCTGGAGTGCAGAGAGGGCATTCTTCAAACTCCACACTTCCCCAGTCGTGCTGCTAGGTGGCGCAGAGGAGCTTCCCAACTGGTGACCCTGTTCCATGCGAAGGTGCAGTTCCTTAACTTCATTGATGGCCTCGTCACGTGAATCCTGCAAAGAAGACATGGCTTGGCCAAAGGCCTGGTTCTGAGCTCGTAGCTGAGCTGCTGCTTCTTTCTCGGTTAGCAACTTCTGCTCCATTTCCATCAAGTCTCTGGCCAACTCGGCCACCCTCTCCTCAGCCGTCTCGGTCTCCGTCCGAAGAATGCCGCCCTCCCAGCGCAGTTCTTTCAACTCCTTACTGTGGGCTGCATATGCCTCCCTTTCAGAAACCAGCATTTCCTCCAGGGAGCTGATCTTCTTCCCGGCTGCCTGAAGCTGCTCCCTTAGTTTCTCTACTTCTGCACCAGGAGCATCATGGAGCACTGCTTCGACTTTTCCAGACTGGCTCAAAAGCTCGCGTTCCACTGCAGGTCCTTTTTTTACCAAAGCTTCTTTTTCCAGGACCTCCATCCTAACCTGGAAACCTTCTCTCTCTTTTTCTAAGGCACTGATACGTTCAAGCTGAACCAAAAGCAGCTTCTTATGCTGAGAGTCCTTCAGAGACAGAACCTGCTTTAGCTCATCTCGGTAGCCATGGAGTTGGGCGTGTAGTTTGGCGTTTTCCGCATTGAGGTCGTCGCGTTGGGCCAGAAGGGCACGGAGCTCCTCCTTCAAGCCGTTGTTTTCTGTAGCAGCTTCTTGAATGAGACTGTCCTTTTCCATCATGACCTGAAAATGGAAGAATCAGTCAGACTCCAATACAGACTCAGAAAAGCTCTAAAATTAAAATAAACAAAACTGTACCTGGAGGTGTCGCTCTTCTAACTGCTTGTATTGGTTTAGTACCCTGTCCCGATCATCCTGTAGGGATCCCATAGCCTTCGTAAAAGAGTCCAGGCGAGCTTTGCTTTGACTCGCTTCCTCCTCAGTCTTACGAAGCCTCTCCTCAAGATCTCGCACGACTGCTCTTCTCTCCTCCAGCTGACTCTCCGCTCCTTCTGCCCTGCTCTCGGCTTCCTTCCTGGCCTCCTCTACAGCCTACAGGGGGCAGAACAGAATCAGAATATGAAGAACAATATGGCACGGAGTTTTTCTGGACTGATACACTTATAAAACAGCAAATACCTGAGTGACGGCGTGTTCCTTCTCTCCGAGGAGCTCCACTTCCCTTTTCTGCTTCTCAGCCAACTCTGCCTGAAGAGTGTCTGTAAGGGTTTTAGAGGAACGCAGGTCTGTCTCTAGTTGCTCCAGGTTCAAGCACAACCTTCGTTCTTCTGATTCACGCTCCTTAAGTTCAGCCCTGACTTGATTGGCGTCGCTCTGAAGCTTGTCGACCGCTTCTTCTAGGGCTTTAGCTCGATGGCAGAGACCTTCTGCCTCAGTTTCCAGAGAAGTGAGCTGAGACTGTGTCTGGGACAAAGAGCTTTCGGTTTGAGACAGTTTCTGAAGTAACTCATCTCTTTCTTTTTCCAGAATGGTCAGAGATTGGTTGTGCTTTTTCTCTGTTTCGGATAACTGTAGCTGCCACTGCTCTTCTGCTTTCTGCAACCTGAAAACAAACACAAGATCATAATTAATAGTTTGCCACGAATAATAATAAGAGATCGTTAGTAATTATGAAGGAAAATGATCTAATCAAAAAACAAACCTCTCCAGTAAACTGTGCATCTGCTCTTTCTGTGCTGTCTCCTTCTGAAGTTGCTCAGAAACATCCTTAGCTCTGTTTTCGGCTTCCCGCAGTTCAGCCTCTTTTCCCTGGAGGGCGCTGTGAAACCGGTTCTCCCACTGCTTAGCTTCATCCAGAACGCGGTCGCGGTCGTCCTGCAGTGAAGACATGGAGCGCGAAAAGGCGGCCAGTCGTGCTAGCGATTCGTCCAGACGTGCTTGAGTCTCCCGGGCATATTTCTCTGCAGCATCTGCAATATTCTTAGCCACCAGTGTTGCCTCTTCTTCTCTTTCTCTGTCTCGGTAGGCCTGCTCCAACTGAAGCTCCATCTGTTTTAGCTCTGCTCCCAAGCGATATCTCACCTCATCCAGCGTTCGCTCAGCTTCGGACTTCAACTCAGCCTCCCGTCGATGAAGAAGTTGCTCGGAGGCTACCTTCTCAGCAAGTGCCTGGCTCACCTCACTCTGAGCCATATCCAGCTTCCCTTTATACGTTGCCAACTCTGTTTCAAGTCTGCGTCTCTCTTCTTCGAGCTTTGCCATCTCCTGCCGAGCTGCATCGAGCTCCTTAGACACCTCATCTCTACCCAAAAGAAGAGTCTTAGCTTCCCGATCGAGTACACTGATACGTTCTTGGTACTGGATGCAGTCTTTTTGCATCTGTCGGACCTCCAGTTGTTTCTCCCTCAGCAGCTCCTCAAGCTGACGTGTTCGGCTCTGGCTAGCTTCCTTCACCCTCTTCGCTGATTTTAGTTTCTGCTCAAGTTCTCTTTGTAGACCCGCTTCTGCTTCTGCTTCAGCTCTTTCTCTCTGGGCCTGTCTTTTATCTTCCTCAAGCCTGGCTGCTCGATCCCTTTCTCCTGCCAGCATGGCCTCTAACTCGGCTTGTTCCCTCTGCACTTTCTCCAGTTCTCGCTGGAGTTCTGCAAGGCAATCTCGGCTGTCAGCTGCCTCCTGTTGGTAACCTGCAATACTGCCATTGACCTGCGCTAGCTGGTTCATCAGTCGCTCTTCCAGGTCATCCTTCTCAACCTCGAGACTTTTGCGAAGTTCCTGAAGCAGATTTTCCTTCTTTGTGCACTCTTCCTTTAGACTCTGCTCTCTTTCTGCAGACTCCAGAAGATTCTGCTTAAGAGAACACACCTCTGCATTAAGCAAAGATTCCTGCTCTATTCTGGTTCCCATCGTATCTTCAAGTCCTTTGTGAGTCACCTGTAGCTGGGAATCAGTCTTTGAGCCCTCCTCCATCAACTTTTTCTCTCGTTCCCGAGACTCCTGGAGATGTTTCCTCAGAGAAGATAGCTCTTCATTAAGCAATGATTCTTGTTCAAGTCTGGTTCTTTTCTCCTCTTCAAGAGCTGCTTGTAGTTCTTTCAGCTTGCCCTCTGTTATCTCAAGGGCCACCTCCATTTCCTTCCGCTGCTCAACGGTTTCTACATGTTGGCTTTCATCCCTTTTAGCTATTACTTCTGAAGCCTCTTGTTCAGATTTGGTTCCCCCAGAGTTATCCGCACGCAAATGCTGCACCACCACATGTTCCTCAACGTTTTCTGAAGAACCAACATCCAAAAGTCTGCTATTCTTTTTATCCATTTTATGATCCATCTGTTGTTTCAGATTTTCAGTTTCCTTCTCCAAAGAATGTCGTTCAGCTTCTAATGAATCAAATTTAGCTTTTAAGGATTCCAACTCATTCTTCACTTCCTCAAGTTCCTGCTCCAGACCTGGGTCATGTTCTTTGGTTCCTTTCTTCTCTATTTCTTCTCTAAGTTTCTCATTCTCCTCTTCTAGTTCCATAATTTTCTGATGTTTTGTCTTGGCAAACTTTCGCATTTTCTCTTTCACAACATCGATTTCCTTCTGAGCTTCGTTCGCTACCTTCTCAGCCTCGAGTTTGGCTGCCTCGTGAGCTCGTGCTTTAGCCGCCGATTCTTGTCTCTCCTGCCTTGCAGCTTCCAGCACTCTTCTAACCCGTTCAGCTTCATCGCTTATGTTCTCGTATGACTTCAGTAAGGTTTCGTACTCCTCCTTCATGCCTTGCACCTTCTCTTCCCACCGCCTAGATGCCTGTTCGGCTTCTTCTGTGGCGCTATCAGCTTGGCGTTTGTACGTTTCTTTTTCGTTCAGAAGACCATCCATTGCTAGCTTAAGGCTTTCACAAGTGGCACCAAGACTCTGGTTCTCCAGCAAAGTCCTATCCACTTCTTCAATTAGTTTGTTTTTCTCCATGCTTAGATTGCTCAGATTTGCCTCGACAGCTGAAATCTTTGCTAGCAGCTCCGATCTCGACTTCTCGGCGCTGCTCAGCTCTTCTTTTAAAGTTTGGTTTTCTTTGAGAACTTCCTTCCGTGACACCAGAGCAGCCTGAAATTTGCGCTGTAGCTGCTGAAACTTGGCATTGTTATCTTTTTCTTCCTCCTGCTTCAGTGGGATTTCTGCTTCTAGCTTTTGACTCCTTTCTTGCTCAGCTTTCAGTCCATTTTGCAAAGATGCAATCAGCTGATCTTTTTCCAGAACAGTCTCCTGCATCTTCTGCAGAAGGAAACTCTGCTCACTCAGCTGCTGGCTTAGGTCAATGATCTCATCATTTTTGTTTTTAAGGAACTGCTTAAACTCATCTACCTCTGCCTGAAGAGCTACAACGGGAGATTCTGCCTCGGACATGTTTTTCCTGACCACAGAAGCAGCCTCCTCCACTTCAGCCTTTAACATCTCTGCATGGGCCTCCGCTTGCTCACACTTTTTCCTCAAATCGTCCAGTTCTTCTGAAAGAGCATCAATCTGTTTCTCTTTAGCCCTCAATGTCTCCAGCTCTTTGCTGAGCTCCAGCAACTCGGTCTCCTTGAGTGACAGAGCTGCCTGGCTTTCTCGCAGCTGGTTCTCCAGATCCACACGGGCAGCTTGTTCAGACTTCACTAGGTCTTGGAGAGAATGTTCCTCCCTCTCATGATTTCCTGATATGGTTTGTGGTTCCTGCTCGGCAGCTGATCCTTTTTGACTGATTTCAGGATCAGATGTGGTGAAGTCCACCCAGTCCTCTTGACCCCAATCTCCTGATCCTATGTTCTCCACATTCTCAGTTGGAGTCTCAGACACTTTTGTTACATTCACAAGCTTTTCTTGATCTCCTGGTTCCCTTGACTCCACAAGATGTTCTAGCTCTTTTAAACGTTTTAGTAGCTCGGCGTTCTCATCCTTCTTAGCTTCAGACCGTTCTAGGAGAACACTGTACTCTTCTTTCTGCTGCCTGAGCTGTTCACGATGATGCCGATCTTTTTCCTTCGCCTTGCGCAGAGTGTCTTTGCGAGAGTCCGTGGCCTCCTGGAGCTTTTTCTGCAACAAATCAAGCTCAGATTCCATGTTGGTGACCTGTGACTGAAGTTTGGTGTTTTCTTCTTGAACTTGCCTTATGATTTGTTCATGTTCAGCGAGTGCTTTAGCCTCTTCTACAAGGCGTTGGATTTCTACATGTGCCTCAGCCAGTGCTTGATCTTGGCTCAGCATTTTCTGTTCCAGCAAACTCAAGGCTTCTTCTTTGGAAGTCAAGGACTGTCTCGTTTCTTCTAATTGTTCTTCAAGATTCTGTAGTTCCTGTTCTTTTTCTCCATACTCAAAGCTAACATCTCCCTCTTGGTGTACTTTTTCTTTTAAACTGCCTGCTTCCTTCTCAAACTTAGCAATCTTTTTCATCAACTCTTTACGTTTCACTAAGGCCGCCTGCAACTTTCGCTTCACCTGTTCCCCATCTGTCTTCATGGTGGCTATTTGAGCAACCAGGTTCTGATTCTCCTTTCGCAAAACTACCAAGTCCTCACTTTCATCAGCTGTCTTATCGGCCTTCACTTTCTGCTGGTCAGCCCAGGTTTTTTCAAGTTCCATCATCTGCTCTTTTAGCATTTTGACCTCACTGGATATCGCAAACTTTTCCTCACCTGCTTGGAGCAGTTTGGCGGTCATGCTCTCACTGAGTTCCATCATCTCCTGCTCTTTCAGTGACAGAGACTGATGCAAATCTTCAAGCTCCGTGGTCTTGCCAAGGAGAGCAGCTTTATCTTTCTCAGCCGCCTCAGAAAGTTGCTGAATCCTTGCCTCCATTGTG
Source organism: Silurus lanzhouensis (assembly GCA_039877035.1). Lineage (NCBI taxonomy): Eukaryota > Metazoa > Chordata > Actinopteri > Siluriformes > Siluridae > Silurus > Silurus lanzhouensis. The sequence continues at coordinate 75,699 of JBCEWE010000579.1, read as the reverse complement.
ATGACTTTCTCCTCCAGTTCTGAGGACACAAGTTCTCTATTTTCCAACTGTGCACAGAGCATCCGAGCTTGACCACCTTCTTCAGCCAGTTTCTCCTGAATCTCTTTAAGATCTGCCTGCAACAACTGGATCGTCTGATCTTTGGAGAAAGCCTCCTTTTGCAAGCTCTCCAGTTGCTCCTCAAGAACTTCCTTCTGTTTCTCGTTCTCTACAGCGTTTTGCTCTGCTTTTCTACAAATCTCATCTCGAACTTCAAGCAAGTCTTTTTCATATCTTAACGCCTTTGCTTCTGCTTCATCTTTAACAACAGTAAGTAACTTCAGTTCCTCTTCCAGAAGGTGTACCTTCTCCTGGGACTCAGCAGCTGAATCCTTCATTTGTTGAAGTTCACCCAGGAGTTCGCTGTAGGTTTTCTGGAGTTCCTGTGGAAAAGCCTGATCAGGACTGGAATCAGCATTCAGCGAGTTTTCTTCCTGCTGGTGTTGTTGAATCTGTACAGTTTCCTGGATAACCATGGATGACTCTACTTTTACCATCGAGCATGTCGATGTGACCTGCTCTTCACTAGTTTCTTCCCAGGACTGGGTGGACAGTTGAAGAGCATTTAGATCCTGAATTTGTTGAGGCCACTCTTGACTTGCATCTGGATTAATAGCTTCCAGAAGTGTCCAGCTGCTATGAGCAACTTCGGAGTCTGTGCTAGTCACCATCTCATCTGAGGAAGCTTCCTTTAACTCTACAGGTGACTCAGGTTGTGGTCTGGTCTTCTCAGGACTGCTCTCGTTGTCAGCAGACGACACGACCGACGTAGACAGTGCAGACGTTTCAGAATCTACCGCAATCAGTGTCGTGTCTTCCTCTGAAACATCTTCAACACCAGGTTGAGCTCCAGAACTGTCAGGCATGGCAGGAACGTTTGCATCGTTCTGAGAGTCTGAGGTTTCATCCTGTGAAATCTTCAGGTTCTGCAACTTGCTGAATGCCAAGCGTTCCCTGAGGGCAACAAGTTCCTTCTCTTGCTCCAATAGCTGCTGTTCCAGAGCTGAGAACTTCTCAGAACTGTGTTCATCTGCACCTTTGGTTGGGAAAATCACATCAAAATCTTATCAGAAACGATCCTGAAGAGAAATGACACCTAATCGCATCAATGTTTGGAATTCAAATACACAATGCTTTTACAAATCTGGATCAGCTGAGGAGAACTAGCAGGGCTTATAATCGCACATCCTCACCTGAACAGGAAGTGGAGGATTACAATGATTCATATTCACTTTATGATTGGATTATGGGTAATCTGGAAAAGCCCAGGGGAGGCCCAGTGTATATAAATACAGGTAGTTCCCTGACCTACGATGGAGATGTGTTCTGATAACTCCATGGTAATTTAAAGTGGAGACATGATTAGCGTACTCAGGAGTCTGGAAGAATAGTGATCAGTAAGGGGTAGTGTACCGTCATTTATTTAAAAACTTCATTATAATTCAGCTAAACAAAGAATTTTACAGTAGTGCACCGTAAAGTTTACAGTATATATGACTGTATATATGCACATGGTTGTGAGTGGAAGCGATGCTGATCAAAAGCAAAGACACAAGAACTGAAATTGGGCTTTGAAACACTAAAAATTAAAACCGCTGGAGAGAGTGAGGCATCGCACGTGTGAGATGCGTATATAAAAGACCTGCAGCACGAGGGGGGAAAGTCTACTTGGTTGCCTTCCAACTCGTGAAGACAAACACACTCACCTTCTGCTTTATCCAAATCCCTGACACACAGTTCAGTCACCTGCTCTCCCACTGGCTCCTCAGTAACCTAGAACACACACACACACACACACACACACACACACACACACACACACACACACACACACAGCGACTTTAGAAACTCACAGTGTGAACGTGTTTATCACCAGCCGTATATTTATTTATAGATATTTATAATTCACGGCTCAGAAAATTTGCAGGTTTTTATTTGAATCCTAACAGCAAGTTGTTGATTATCTTGAAATTCACAGGAATTTTTATACGATTTTTAAAACACTTTTGTATTAAAGTGACGTCAAGATGAGTTCACTAAAGTACCATAGGGGCTGCGGGGGTGCATCCAGAATTAGATTTACAGAATTCGGAATTAAATATATAAACACAATCTACTATTCACACTAACCCTCGTGTGTGTGTGTGTGTGTGTGTGTGTGTGTGTGTGTGTGTGTGTGTGTGTGTGGTGTGTGTGAATAGTGGATTGTGATTGGCTGGAAGGAGTTCAGGTGTGAATAGTGGATTGTGATTGGCTGGAAGGAGTTCAGGTGTGAATAGTGGATTGTGATTGGCTGGAAGGAGTTCAGGTGTGAATAGTGGATTGTGATTGGTTGGAGGTTCAGGTGTGAGTTCAGAGTGTTAAACACACCGATGTCTCGATTTGTCAGTTGAATATAAATGAATGTTGTTTATATACACCGGTAACCATAGTAACATCCAGTTCCAGTTCCATCCAGAGTGAGACAGTGATTGTACACATTTCCTAATGACCTCACTAATCTCCATGGAGGAGTTTAGCGTGTGGTGGAACTTCTATGGTGAATAATCTTCTGGCTCTACCGTATCTGTGTGAGACTCGGAGCAGCAGAATTGGAGCGATAATCAGTCGTATATAAAACAGGAGAATAGAGCGTTATTTTAAAGCATTCAGTCAGAACTCCTGAAAGTGCTCATGGTATACAGGTGATAATCCACGGCTACGTGTGAGATCTTACACCATTAAAATGCTCAGGATTGTCCACTCGATATGTTCTAAAGATGTGTGAAGTGTGGAAGAGCTCAGGAAAGAAGGCCAGTAGAGGATTATCAACACTCTGACCCAAATCTCAGATACATCATTACCTGATTACGGCTCTGATATCTCCTCACCTGACGCTCAGACAGCTGCTGCTCGAGCTCCCGAATCCTGCCTGCTGCCTCCTCTGCATCTGCCGTGCTTTTATCCAGCTGTTCTGTAAACATGATGGTAAATTTGGTTTTTCATCTCAGTGGTAGGAATCCCCCCCCCCCTCTTTTAATAATTAATTAAACTCTTCATCTGGGATGTTCTTCTGCCTTTATACCTTGTAGCGTTTCTATGGTAACGCTGATTTGAGTCATCCGCTGGTCTCTCTCCTGATGTTCTGCTTTCATGTCGTCGAATCTTGCTTCCAAAACATGCAGAACCTGAGTAGGATCTCCCGGGACGTCCGTCTCTACCTCGGATCCTTCACTGCTGAGAGAGTGAAGTCCTTTCCAGAGCTTCTCCAGCGCTTGCTTGGCTCGTACCCCGGCTTCCTGCTCCTCTTTTTCGGTGTCCAGCCTCTCTCTGAGGGACGTGAGCTCCATCTGCAGCCTCTCCAGCTCCTCTCTCTCAGTCCGCATCGCTTCCTCTCTTTCCCTCTCCACCTCATCGAGCTTCTCCTGCAAGTGGTGCAGCTCATCCACTCGACGTTCAACCTCGACCTCCAGCTTCTCCGTCACTTCCTGTCTCTGTTTCTCAGAAGCTTCAAGGTCGGCTCGCAGCGTGCGTAGCTCCGCTCCCATGGTAGAATCTTCCTCCTTTTCTTTACTCAAATGTTCATCCAGACTTGCTTTCACTTGCTCCAGCTCAGATGTCTTCAAAGACAATTCTGCTTCCAGAACCATCATGGTCTGCTCTTTCTCCCTCTCCAGAGCCTCCAGATTGCTCCTCAAAGCCTGGAGTTGTTCCTCAGCATGCGCAGAAGACTGCTCCTTTTCCTGTTCTCGGAGTTTGTGGACCTCAGCCAACTCCTGCTCCATCTGTCTGAACTGTGCGGTCAGAATCTAGACGAGAAACGGAATGATAAGGAGAACGTCGCAAGGTTGCAAGGAACCTGAGAAGAAACTTTATTTTGAACCTGTTTCTGTTGATCTGCACTGTTCAGCTCCTGCTGTAACATTTCCAGGACTTCCGAACGAGAGCGCAGGGACTCCTCCAGCTCCTCGATCCTCCTCTGGGAATCACGCAGAGCCTTCAGATTCAATAAAAAAAGGATCAGTGTGAATTGTGCAGGTTCTTGGGTTCCTTAAAAGTTCTAAAGGGTGAACCAAGTGCCTATGAAAGATCACCTGATGCACCTCAGCATCGTTCGAGGCCTGGGTGTTTATCTGAAGAAGCTCCTCCTCGTGCTTTTGGATTTGCTCCTGAAACCGAACATCTTTGTCCTTCACAACAGCCTGCAGAACTCGAACCTGGGGTGAGAAGATCAGAACAAAAATATTTCTTCTCTAAAATTATACATCAAGGCAGAAATATTTAGAAGAAGACTAGCTCTGAGAAGATGCACTATATGGTCAAAGGTTTGTGGACACCTAAACTTGGTATGTGTTTGGTATCTTTTCGAACATCTCATTCCACATTTATTCTCCATTCTCTGGTATAAAAAACGCCACTCTTCTGGGAAGATTGGAGATTGATTCAGAAAACGAGATAAACGAGAACGTTAAACAAACATGCAGTGTATTTCAGCCTTTTCCTTGTGTTTTTTGGTTGATCTTTCGGGACGTGACCAAGTCGCAGTGCTGAAGAAATGCAGCCTGATTCGTTTAAAGGAAAAGTAAACAAAACAGAATGGTAGAGTTCGCTCTGATTCAGACTGGACGTGCATGAACGCTCCTCAGAGCAGTGAGAAGCTCATCCTGCACAGACTCTCATGTCCTGGAGAGAAATAATAATGTGAATATATGTGGGTAAAGGACGCACCTGTTCTGCATGCTCCTCCTCCTTCTCTTTAATTCGCTGCTCGGCGACTCTTAGCTGCTCTCGCAGGCTCTGATTGGACGATTCCTCCTCACTTAATTTCTCTTTAAACTTCCGGAGTTCCTCCTCCGAACCAGCAGGCATCGTGAAAGAGCTCTCTGTATTCTAAACACACACACACACACACACACACACAATCACACACCAACATTCACTATCATGCACACCAACATTCACCATCACACACCAACATTCACCATCACACACCATCACACACAACGACACTCATCCTCACACACACCGACACTCATCCTCACACACTCACCGACATTCACCATCACACACTCACCGACATCATTCACCACCACACACTCACTGACATCATTCACCACCACACACTCACCGACATCATTCACCATCACACACACACACACCGACATCATTTACCACCACACACTCACCGACATTCACCATCACACACACACACACCGACATTCACCATCACACACCGACATTCACCATCACACACTCACCGACATCATTCACCACCACACACTCACCGACATCATTCACCATCACACACACACACCGACATCATTTACCACCACACACTCACCGACATCATTCACCACCACACACTCACCGACATCATTCACCTCATTCACCATCACACACTCACCGACATCATTCACCATCACACACACACACCGACATCATTTACCACCACACACTCACCGACATCATTCACCACCACACACTCACCGACATCATTCACCTCATTCACCATCACACACACACACCGACATCATTCACCTTCACACACTCACCAACATTCACCATCACACACACACACCGACATTCACCATCACACACACACACCGAATCATTCACCTTTACACACACACCGACATTCACCACCACACACATCGACATTCACCATCACACACACACACACCGATATTCACCACCACACACACACACCGACATTCACCTTCACACACTCACCGACATTCACCTTCACACACTCACCGACATTCACCATCACACACACACACACCGACATTCACCATCACACACACACACCGACATTCACCATCACACACACACACCGACATTCACTATCACACACACACCGACATTCACCATCACACACACACCGACATTCACCATTACACACACACCGACATTCACCATTACACACACACATCGACATTCACCATCACACACATACACCGACATTCACCATCACACACACACACACACCGACATTCACCATCACACACACACACACACCGACATTCACCATCACACACACACACACACCGACATTCACCATCACACACACACACACACCGACATTCACCATCACACACACACACACACCGACATTCACCATCACACACACACACCGACATTCACCATCACACACACACACCGACATTCACCATCACACACACACACCGACATTCACCATCACACACACACACCGACATTCACCATCACACACACACCGACATTCACCATCACACACACACCGACATTCACCACCACACACATCGACATTCACCATCACACACACACACACACCGATATTCACCACCACACACATCGACATTCACCATCACACACACACACATCAACATTCACCATCACACACACCGAAATTCACCATCACACACACTGACATTCACCATCACACACCGACATTCACTATCACACACACTGACATTCACCATCACACACACATTCACCATCACACACACATTCACCATCACACACCAACAATTACTATCACACACCAACATTCACTATCACACACCAACATTCACCATCACACACACATTCACCATCACACACCAACATTCACCATCACACACACATTCACCATCACACCCCAACATTCACCATCACACACACATTCACCATTACCTGACTGGTGTTAAGTCCCTCTTCTCCCTTCAGTTCAATGATTTGTTTATTTAGAGCAGCCATTTTAGCTTTCGCCTGCAGTTTCAGTTTGGTGAACTTTGCCTCACCCTGCTCTTTCTCCTCCTATAAACACACACACACGCGCACGCACACACACACACACGCACACGATTACATCAAAACAAAGGACCTCAGATCAAAGATAATTTCTGATATTAGACTTTTCAGAACATTCCAGATGTTCCCGATACACATGGTTATTTCTCACCTTGAGCAGTTTCTCGGATCTGGCCAGCTGACCGTCCTTCTCTCTGATGAGATCTTTAAGCTGAACCACCAGCTGTTCTGTCTGAGCCAGTCGCTCCAGGATCTCATCTGAAGCACCTGAGACATCTGAGGAGACATCAGGGCCAGACAACCGGGGAACCAAGCCATCCTGCACATGCCAGAAATACAGAACTGTGAACGATCTTAAACATCTCTGTGATACAAAATGATGATGGAAAATGATGGTGTGTGTGTGATGATGAATGTTGGTGTGTATGATGGTGAATGTTGGTGTGTGATGGTGAATGTCGGTGTGTGTGATGGTGAATGTCGGTGTGTGTGATGGTGAATGTCGGTGTGTGGATGGTGAATGTCGGTGTGTGGATGGTGAATGTCGGTGTGTGTCGGTGTGTGTGATGGTGAATGTTGGTGTGTGTGATGGTGAATGTTGGTGTGTGTGATGGTGAATGTTGGTTTGTGTGATGGTGAATGTTGGTGTGTGTTATGGTGAATGTTGGTGTGTGTTATGGTGAATGTTGGTGTGTGTGATGGTGAATGTTGGTGTGTGTGATGGTGAATGTTGGTTTGTGTGATGGTGAATGTTGGTGTGTGTGATGGTGAATGTTGGTGTGTGATGGTGAATGTTGGTGTGTGTGATGGTGAATGTTGGTTTGTGTGATGGTGAATGTTGGTGTGTGTGATGGTGAATGTTGGTTTGTGTGATGGTGAATGTTGGTGTGTGATGGTGAATGTTGGTGTGTGTGATGGTGAATGTTGGTGTGAATGTTGGTGTGTGTGATGGTGAATGTTGGTTTGTGTGATGGTGAATGTTGGTGTGTGTGATGGTGAATGTTGGTGTGTGATGGTGAATGTTGGTGTGTGATGGTGAATGTTGGTGTGAATGTTGGTGTGTGTGATGGTGAATGTTGGTGTGTGTGATGGTGAATGTTGGTGTGTGTGATGGTGAATGTTGGTGTGTGTGATGGTGAATGTTGGTGTGTGTGATGGTGAATGTTGGTGTGTGTGATGGTGAATGTTGGTTTGTGTGATGGTGAATGTTGGTGTGTGTGATGGTGAATGTTGGTGTGTGATGGTGAATGTTGGTGTGTGATGGTGAATGTTGGTGTGAATGTTGGTGTGTGTGATGGTGAATGTTGGTGTGTGTGATGGTGAATGTTGGTGTGTGTGATGGTGAATATTGGTGTGTGTGATGGTGAATGTTGGTGTGTGTGATGGTGAATGTTGGTTTGTGTGATGGTGAATGTTTGTGTTAAAAAATTTTTCTCCACCATTATTCTCAATCAATTTTGTCCTTCCTTGTATCTGTATGGAGCGTCTCTCTCTCTCTCTTTCTCTCTCTCTCTCTCTCTCTCTCTCTCTCTCTCTCTCCAGTCATGTGAGAAATATTTGTCCCTACATGACCTTGAGTTTATCAGAACACAAGAAATGAAGAAGAATAAATACAGAAACTTGTTTGGGTTTTGGAAAAATTATTTCCTGCTGAAGGAACATTTCGTTAAATAAATATGACTTGAGGAAACAGTGTGTGTGGGTGTGGGTGTGTGTGTGTATGTGTGTGTGTTGTAATAAAAAGGTCTCTCCACGTCCTAAACACTGTACAGGTGGAGAACATGTACCTGAGGATCAGCTTCATCACCATGTTGCTCCTCTCCAGATAACTCCTGAAGGACGGAGGTTACGCCTTGGGTCAGCCGGCTAAACATGGCTGCCCTGCCAGCAGAAAAAAACAATTATAATATATTTAAAAGAATGACAATTTCTCCGATTTCTAGAAACGTGTTAATATTCCGGGGGGGGGGGGGGGGGGGTTTGCAAAGAGAGAGAGGGTCTGGGTGCCAATAGTTTTGAGCAGCACAGCAGATCGGCTTGTGTATACACACATGTACTTACTTTCTTACTTACACACTTACTTACTTACTTACTCACACACACACACACACACACACACACACACACACACACACACACACACACACACAGGTAAACCGGATTTAAAGCCGCTACCGCATCCGCCAATCACGTTGCCGAGTTGCTGCTGCCTAATCAATATTCATGAGTTAAACCCGGAAGCGGTGCGTCATGAAATCAGATGCTCAAGAAGTGCAGAAAGACACAGTGCAGAATAGGAGCCGCCTGCGCATGCGCCGTGCTGTTTTCTCTGTCTCTCTCCCCCCCCCTCACACACATACAACAAGCAGAACGAGATTAATGAAGCAACACTGCGAGCTCGCGCAGCTCCTGAAAAACACCTGAAAGCTGAAGGGAAGCGTGAAGTGATGAGACGAGCTGCTGAGGAATGTTTAACCGGTTCTGTCCACCAGGGTCGTGTGGATTAGTGCACAGAGTCTCTGATCACCACCACCACCACCATCATCATCATCATCATCATCATCACACACTCACGGTGCCATTAAACCCACCTGCTGTGGATCCTCCTCAGGTGAGTAAACGCTGCTGTTAGCGGACTCTATGATAAATGTGTCGTGTTTGGGGTTTGTGAGCAGAGCCACATCACCAAAACATCCCGGAAACCACACACTCTCTCAGCGCTGATTGGCCTGCGCAGGGGCAAGGGAGCGTCTACAAATTACACTCTGAAAACAAGAGGTGAGGGAGCGTCTACAAATTACAGTCTGAAAACAGGAGGTGAGGGAGCGTCTACAAATTACAGTCTGAAAACAGGAGGTGAGGGAGCGTCTACAAATTACAGTCTGAAAACAAGAGGTGAGGAAGCGTCTACAAATTACAGACTGAAAACAAGAGGTGAGGGAGTGTCAACAAATTATAACCCCAAACCCGAAACGAAGAGAGTGTCTAAAAATTATAACCTCAATCCTGAAACAAAGAGGAGAGTGTCTACAAATTACAACCCCAAACCCGAAATGAAGAGGCAAGTAACTTCTACAAATTACAAACATGAAACAGTACTGTACTGTGTACTCTGAACTGTGGCATCTGTACTGTGGGCACTGAAACCCTAAAACGAAGAGGTTGCGCGATCGTCTACAACTTCCAACCTCAAACGTGAAGCGAAGGAGCATCTAAATATTATAACTTAAAAAGTAAAAAAATCAAAGAAGGGAGGGAATGTCTACCAATTAGAAACTCAATAAAAAAAAAAAACAGTTATGTCTACAAAATACAACCCTGAATCTGAAAGAGGAGGAAGTGTCTAAATTACAGTCTGAAAACAAGAGGTGAGGGAGTGTCTACAAATTATAAACCTGAAACAAAAACGGGGCAGCGCATCTATATGTTGCAACCGCAAACCTTAAAGGAACAGGTGGAACGACTGTCTGCAAATTACAACCTCTAATCTAAAACATTTATGCCTACAAATTATAAACTTAAATCAGGGGGGGTGTAAATATCTTACAGTCTGAAATTTGGTGAGAGTGCATCTTCATATTACATCCTTAAATCTGAGAAGAGGGGGACGAGAGCATCTACAAACTACAACCTTAAAACTGAAACAAAGAAGGGAGTGAGTGTTTATAAGTTCCATCCTTAAATCTAAACTGAAGAGTCGAGAAAGCATCTACATATTAATAACTTAAATCTAAAATGAAGAGAGAAGGGAGAGTCTGCAAATTACAACCTCAAATCTGAAAAGAAGAGGACAGGAAGCATTTATAAGGTACAAATTCATACCTGAAAGAAGAGGCAGGGGAGGATCTACAAATTACAACCCAAACCTGAAATGAAAAGAGGAGAGATCGTCTACAAATTACAACCTCAAACTTGAAAAGAAGAAGGGAGGGAATGTTTATAAGTTACAAAATAAAATCTGAAATGAAGAGCAGAGGAAACATGCACAAATTATAACCTTACATCTGAAACATTTTAGTTTACAGATTAAACCTGAAACGAAATGTCTACAAATGATGACCTCAAACTTGAAATAAAGAGTCTTTGTCTATTTTCCGATTTGTCTATAAGTTACAACTTATAAGAACAATAACAACTTCAAACCTAAAACAATGTGTTGAGGAAACTTCAAATGACAACTACAAATATGAAGGTAACACAAAACCTCAACAAGCTAGAACCAGAGATCTGAAAAATAAATAACCCACCAGGGAGCGTCAACAAATGTACAACCTCAAATCTGTATAGTGTAAGTGTACATTTAGTTTACACGGGTTAATTATGTAGTATTACAAAAAATGATATACTAATGTCTGTGTTTCTCCTTTCATTTTGTTGTCAGGATGCTTCATGATTGGCCCCGCCTCCTTCTTCTCCTGTTCTGTATCTGAATGGAAAAGGTATGTTTTTGCTGAGCTGTGATTATCCTTATTTAATTTTTGCTTTAAAATAAATTTCATATATATTTTTTCTATTAATCTTCTCATCTTATTATCATGATATTATTCCAATTGATCTGATTATCCTTTTCTTATTCTGTCCTTTTTTTGACTTGGATAAACTTGAACCATGTTCTTTACAGACGTTATATATTTTAAGAACTGTCCCTGTTTTTTATTTCACCAGAATGAAAAGCAAGTGATCCCCGCTGAAGATGCTGAAAGTCTCACTGATTCTATTAATACAGAACCACAACCTGGAGAAAAGAGATGAGAGGGCGAGGGAGCGTCTACAAATTACAGCCTCAAACCTGAAATGAAAAGGCAAAGGAGCATCTCCAAATGACAAAAAAACAAACCTGTAGTTAAGTTCTAGTAAGGAGACATCTACAGGGAAAAGATCTACGAACCAAATCTGAAAGGAAAAAGTACAAGAGAGTCAAAAAAATTACAACCTCGCGTCGTCAAACATCTTGAAAAACTCGTACAACAGCAATTAGCCTGCTCGAGTTAAAACACCTAAAACAAATAAACCACACAGTTTAACTGTAAATGGGACGTGAAGCAACAAAGGAATGTTTAAAAAGTGTAACTGTAATTGATTACAGATACAGAAACCTGAAACCGCAGAACAATTACGCCTGCAAAGTGAAGAAAAACAGCAAGGGAGCGTCAATAAATGATCAAATGTAAAAGCCCAAAACAGAGCATCAAGTGGAAGCTCAGTGATTAAGGGATTGGACTGTGGATCGGAAGCACCACAAAGCTGCCAGTGTTGGGCCCTTGAACAAGGCCCTCGTAATTCGTTTAGGGAAATGAAGTCGCAAAGAAGTTTCAGGAAACTGAACGCAACCGCAAAGCAAGCGTTTGCAAATTCTAACCACAAACTAAAAGGAAGTGTCAGCGTTAATGTCCACGAAGTTCAACTGCAAATGAACAAACACAAAGTGGACGGAAAAACATCCACAGAATAAAGACGAGACGGAGAGCGATCACCTGCAAACCCGTGACGAGAGATGTTAGAAAAAAGATTCTCATAGCATTTTATTTTCCAACTTTCAGAAAAGACTTTTTTTTAAACATTATTTCACTCTTAAGGATCACAGGAAGAAGTCATTTAAAGACATCACACCCACAGATGAACCACAAAGCAACCCGTCAGCAGACCCACAACGGCTTCTCTCTCATCGCGACACCTACGACCCTCTGCTCCAGCTTTCTTTAGTCCTTTTGATCTTTGAAGAATCCGTTCTTACGGCACATTAACCGCATCCTCGTACTGATCATCCTGCGACGGTCATCATGAACCCCAGCCGGATGCGAGGTCTGGACTGCAGAGTGAACCTGATGGTCCAGTACGCCAGGCAGCTGACTCGCAGCCTCCTCCTGCTCGCCCACTACATGGCGGTGTTTGTGAGTTTCACGTCTCGCTCCGCAGGTTGGTTTATGGAGGCCATCAGGTGGACGACGTTCTCCGTGAGATGTGTAGCGTCTCTGTTCGACTCCGTACACAGGAGCCTGAGCAGGCTGAGCCGGAGATGCACCGGGATCGCCGTGGAGATCCGGTCAGGGAAAGAGTCGGACTCGGAGTGAGGTCTGAACATAAAACGTTTTTTTATATAAAGACTTTGAACATCTTACAAACATTTTAATCCAAATTTTTCTTCAGGACTGAAATTTCTCATTTGGGAAAGTTGTTCTTGTATGTAACCATTTATACTTATTTTTTGTAATCATTCCCTTTTATGTAGACTGAATGACATAACCATTATATATTATTATCATAAAACTTTCTTTTCATTTTATTCCTTTTTTTTAGTAGAATTTAATTTATTATAAATTCCTATTATCTTTTTTTTCCGATCAATATGAGTGTAAAAAAACATACAAAATGTCCAAAAATGATTGAAATGTCACATATTAATAAATATGAATCTGTATTATGCTTTAATGTGGCCACTTTTAAACATCTGTATAATAATTAATTAAAGGAATATATATCATGTATATGTAAATATATTTTGTATGTATTGTATTTGACATGTGGAGGTTGTAGCTTAGCAGTTAAGACATTTGAGTTTGGATCTGAAGGTCATGAGTTCAAATCCCAGCCACACCTGGTGGCCACTCCTGGGCCCCTGAGCGAGGCCCTTAATTCATTTCAGGTTTATAATGGACATTGTCTCAAAGCAGCTTTACAGAATGTAAGAATTATAGAACAAAAAGTGATTACGTGAATTGTGTTTTTACCCCTGATGAGCAGCATGCGGCGACCTGGAGCAATAAAAACTCCCTTAGATGGTTTGAGCGAGAAACCTTGAGGGAACCCATCCTCATCTGGGTGACGCCAAGCGTGTGATTTATAAATCATTAAAACTATACAAACACCAAATATCATGAGCACCAGAGTGTGTGATTATGACTAATGTCAGTTGGAGTCTAACATCTGAGATCATTATAGATCAACACAACTGTGAGGAACATGGGCTTCATGTGAAGTACGTCTCTGAGCTCAGTGCTGCGGTTTTATATCACGTGTTAAAAGATGCAGGAATGAGAAGAAGAACTCTAAACACAGAAGTGAGGAATTAAAAAAAAAAATACAAAAGAAAAAGTGAAAATGAAAGTAGAGACGTGGCGGAGCGACTGGAGTTTTAGTGTTTTTTATGAAATCATCTGTAACCACTTTGACGCACAAAATTCTTTCAGACATCTTTGGAAGTAGCATAAAATTTTCCCTTCACTTGAACATGGAGACACAAACCTGTTCCAGCAGGACAATACCCCTGTACACACAGCCAGAACCATGAAGATCTGTTTTTACATGGTTTGGATTTGGTGTAAGATCTCCTGCTCTAGAGCTCCAACACTATAGAACACTTTTGGGATGAATGTGAATGCTGTCTGCAGCCCAGGAACCTCCTCATCTTCTCACCTCCATCAGTACCTGACTTTATCAACAGCCTTATAGCTGAATGAATCTCCGCAAAATCTCATGGAACATCTTTATATATACAGCAGCTGTTTAAAGTGTGGAAACACGATTGTTCCTTGTAAAAGGCAAAAACACACAGGAATGTGACTTCTGTGGAGTCCAAATCTGACATTTGTGTCCACCAGAAGAACTTGTGATCAGACTCCTTTACCCACACACTCACACATGGAGGTGGAGGTTTAATGGTTTGGGGTTGGTTTGGAGCAGAGAAGGTTCCAGAAAGTGAAAGGAATCCTGAACCTACATGGCTCCTATTCCACACTTCATCATCATGCAGGTCCATCTGGACTGCAGCTCATCAGAAGCGACTTCACCGTACAACAAGACAAAGAGCACGTGTGAGTTCAGTACGTGTTATTTAGAGAGAAAACGTAACTATGAACGAATGCACAGTAAATGTCACTGCTGACCCTGAACATCTCTCACACACACACACACACGTGAGCTGGAGAAAATCCGACTCGGTCTTAGCCTCATAACTATATTCTGCGCTGGATTAGACGCCTTCATCTTCTCCTCATTGACCCGAGACGCGTATAAAAGCCGTGTGGAGCTCCTGCGTCCTCTCCAAGCGCCCGAGTCGTGAATCTGTGAGACGCGAAGATCTCCGCAGGATCTCGCCTGCACAGAGGACCGATTGGGCTTCCACACACTTGCAGACATGGGGAACTCCACAGGATGCACCGTGGACGACCTACAGGCCGTCGAGATGCACCTCTGGTACAAGAAGTTCATGACCGAGTGTCCTTCAGGTCAGTTAACGCTCCATGAGTTTAAGCAGTTCTTCGGACTCAGGGGTCTCGATCCAGAGGCCAACGCTTACATCGAACAGATGTTTCGCACGTTTGATATGAACAAGGTGAGTGACAGACACATGACCACTGTCAGAAAAAGGGTTCTAAAGGAAATGAAGTTATAGTGGTGTAAGGAATCATGGCTAGGTTCAAGGAGTCACCAATGATCATTTATCAAACACTCACTTGAACGTGACTACATAATTTTGTTTGAGGATGTAGAACAACCCTTGAGAACATTTCATTTAGGAGAACTCATAACCATGGCATCATGGTAACTAGAAATATGTTTAATACAGTAATATTTTATAAATGAGGAAAAGTAGGACCTTCAAACATGCTTTATAAGACCATGGGAACAGAGGTTTTGGAAAAGAAGAACCTGAGAAAATAGATCCAGGAAACTCGGGACCCTGAGAGCATCACTGGAATGTTCAATGAGGGTAATAATGATTATGAGGTACAGAACAAACAGTTCACAGAGCTTTAGAAACATATTACTATATAGAAATAGGATTGTGGGAAGTGGGAAATGGGAATATTCTGGATAAAGAGGATGCCCTTGGAGCCCTTGGAAAACAGTATTCTGGGGAATACATACCACCGAAGTGCAGCTCTGGTAAAAGAAGTTCATGACTGAGTGTGCTTCAGGTCATCTAACTCTCTACGTGTTTAAGCAGTTCTTTGGGCTACAAGATCTAAAGATAAAAAACCCTGGGAATATAGGAACCTTGAGTAATCAGAAGTCTAGAAAAATAAGAACTTTTTAGAATATGGAACACTGGGTTCATAGGAACTGTTGAAAGCTTAGAAGCCTGCTGTGTAAATAGAACATTGGGGACACTAAATGAAGTCAATATAGGAACATGAGATAATAGAATCCATGAATTATAAATATATCTAATCTCTGGTGATTGTGGAATCCTCAAAACAGAGAAAGACTTGGAATGTAGAAACATTTGAAGACAAAAGTAAGAGAGTTTAAGTTTATGGCCTGAAAATATTGGACCCTCCAAACATGGGGAAGTAGAATCCTGAAATTATAGGCACCTGGTGATGTATAAATCTTGGGAAAATAAAACACTGGAAATGTAGGACCATGAGAAGAGAGGAACCCTGGGAGGTTTAAGGCCTGGAAAGTGAACCTTTAGACATATAGAAACCTAGGAATATAAGAACCACTGGTTAATAAAACCTAGGAATATAGGAACCTTTGGAGGAATGCTGAGCTCTCTTTTCTTTTTTAATGATGATGATGATGATGATGATGATGCTACACTCGGATCCAGTCAGTCATGATTACACTGAGTCATACTAACACACAGATTAGAAGATTACCTTCAGGATAAAGACACACAAGCCCGATGAGACCTTTATAAATAGGTTATGTTCAGTCACACCTCAGACCTGCTGCAGGTCACACCAGGGTCTCCACTGCAGGGTTCAAACGTAGCTGAAGATATCACTCAGGTTCAGTTAATTGGGGTGTCATCACACATGAAAAGCTACAATAAATCAATGCAAATCATTTTCCTATAGAGCCACTAAAATAACACTTTACACACACACACACACACACACACACACACACACACACACACACACACACACACACACACACCAGTGTTCAGAACTCAGACGTAACTACAGACGTAGAAGTTACTTGAAAGTTAGACATGTGAGAGAGCCGGAGTTTGTGATGGGCCTCAGTTATGTTTTATTCTGGACTTGTTTCTCGTGTGATATGTGGATGCGTTGCATCTGACTTTTCACAGGATGGTTATATAGACTTCATGGAGTATGTAGCGGCACTGAGTCTCGTGATGAGAGGAAAAATGGAGCACAAACTACGCTGGTACTTCAGACTTTATGACGTGGACGGCAACGGCTGCATAGACCGACACGAGCTGCTTAATATCATAAAGGTAAACATACAGCAGCCCGGGATCTGCTGTAAGAACTCTAGGAATATCAGATCTGTGGAAATCTAGAAATCTCTAGAATATAGAACCCTGGAAATATAAGACTTATAGGAAAACAGGAACTCTAGACATATAGGAATTACTGGAATATAGGACCCATGGAATATAAAAACTCTGGGAATATAGGACCCCTAGGAAAACATTAACTCTAGACATATAGGAACTCTAGGAATATAGAGCCCCTGATAAAACATGAATGGAAAAGGAAATGTAAGAACATATAAACCCTGGGAAAACAGGAGCTCTAGGAATATAGCACATGTGAGAATATGTGAACTGTAGGACTATAGACCATATGGAAGTATAAGTTCTCCTGGGCAAATCTGAGAAATTTAAAAACCTTGTGAAACTGAAAAACTATAAAAAGGAATATTTGAAATCTTTGGAATATAGGAACTCTAGGACTACATACATGCAGGGAACATAGCACCATTGAAGTGTATGAGCCCTGGAGATATAAAACACTGGGAATATCAAAACCATGGTCAAAGATGGCATTTATACATAGTCATGGAATATAGGAAAATGTAGTGCCCTGGAAAAATAAGACCTGGGGCATATAAGAACCTTGGTAATCTAGGAACATTGGGAATCCTCAGCCTATATCTTGACTTTACTAAAACCCTTGTGGCGAAATGAATC
The DNA here is from genome assembly GCA_039877035.1 of Silurus lanzhouensis. Taxonomy (NCBI): domain Eukaryota; kingdom Metazoa; phylum Chordata; class Actinopteri; order Siluriformes; family Siluridae; genus Silurus; species Silurus lanzhouensis. Next base: position 58,019 of record JBCEWE010000579.1, on the reverse strand, counting down.
TATTGGAACATCTTCCCAGAAGAGTGGAGGGAATAACACCAGTAAATGGGGAATCAATGTGGATTGGGATGTTCAGAAAGATCCACACACCAATCTGATGCTCACAAACTTATGTCCATACAGTGTTTTATGTCGTGGTATTCAGTGTTTAAAAGTGTCTTATGATGGCTGTATCTTGATATCAGCTGCTCAGGTATATTTCTGTAACCCGTTACTGGTTCTGACCTGTTTCAGGCTCACGTGCAGCTTTAACCCGAGCGTCTGGTCTGAATGTGAGCGTGTCCTCCACTGTCCAGTCCTGAGGGTTATTAATAATAATAATAACACTAATAATAATAATAATGTTTTTTACATTGCACATACAATTTTTCAGTAAAAGTTCTGAAGTTCTAATGGATTAAATATAAATCAATTAATAAATCAATAAAATGTAGTGATTTGAAATGAATAAATATTTAAATAAAATGCATTTCTATTTATTTCACTCTCATCCAGCAATATAGTGAAACCACACAATCTTTTCATGATTCATTTGTTTATTTATTTATTTATTTATTTTATTTTTATTTTTTATAACGACTCCCAACATGAAAACTCTTCATGGATTATGGATTATGGAGAGAGACAGGATTAGGATTAAGATAAAGGTTAAGGTCATGATTTGTGTCGTTTGTTTCTAAAACCGAGTCTCTGAAGTTGTGCATGTTGAGTAAAAAATGTTTATTACAAAATGTTTTATTTTCAATAGTTCATTTGAATTTGTATAAATCTTCACAAAAACGTATAAAAAATTTGAAAATAGTCAAAAGATCTGAAAAATGAATAATATTGAAATTATTTCTAAAAGTAGAATAAACAGATACAAAATAATTACATGATGTTTCTAAAGATTTACTATAGAATGATTGATTACAAAATGTATCTACTGTATGTGTGTGTGTGTGTGTGTGTGTGTATACACCAGGCTATCCGCGCCATTAACGGCAGCGATTCCCAGGAAATGAGTGCAGAAGAGTTCACCAACCGAGTGTTCGAGAGAATCGATGCGAATGGTGACGGTGAGTCAGAAACTCGAACACAAAGTCACACAAATACGTTACAGCTTCACTCATGAGCTCTTCAGATCTACCTTCAGGAGTGTTTTTGGTAGAATCTATTTATCAGGCTGGGAACCTTGATCCCTTCAAGAAACATTTAATTAATGTGACACTGTTCTTGAAGCTGAACCATTTGAGAAGATAAAGAACATTCATAATCCAAGAAAACCTCAAAGAACCCTAAAGCAGAAGTTCCCCATAAGGAAGTGCTGCAGGTAGAACATGTTTAGGAGGCTAAGAAGCCTAAACAATTACAAAAAAGGGGTTTCAGTTGTTCCTTAGGGCCATTGGATATTTAGGGTTTAAGGTCCATGAAAAGGTTGGACATGGAACGTTATGTGAGAGGACTCTAATGTGAGCTTCTTCAAGGCTCCCTTATAAGTTTCAGATGCTCTTTAATTGTTCATGGGATGTATAAACTTCCATATGTGGGCTCTGCTTGGAACTCTTTCTGACTGCAAAACTGCCATGTTCTACAAGAGGAACAACCCAGGAATCCTTTGAAAGTCATATGATCAGATGTTCCAATAATTAGGCAAAATTTCCTAATTTTTCCTAATTCCTATTTCATGATTAACGACAAAATATTCTGGTTCTAAGGGAGGTTCATGAATAATACTCAAGGTTCTTCTCCTGAACAGGTGAGCTATCGCTGGAGGAGTTTGTAGAAGGAGCACGACGAGATGAGGAGTTCATGGAGGTGATGATGAAGAGTCTGGACCTCAGTCACATTGTGGCCATGATCCACAACCGCAGGAACAGCGTGTAAGAGCTGGAACCTCAACAGAAGTGTGAGAAAAAGCTCTCTCAGGATGAACTCCTTCTCAGCAGTTAACTGTAGAGTGAAAGTCAGGTGGTTGATGAAATGAATGTTAAGCAGGCAGAGAGAACGTTCTAGAAGTTCAGCACTTTTCCACAACCCTCTGACATCCTTTCAGCTGTTTCTGTTAGTAGAATGCCTTTAAAGTTCTCCTGATGCAGGTTCCTATCCAACACTGCTAGCATTGTGGCTAGCTAGCTAGTCGGTTATTTATGCTAGTTTTTAACATGGTCACTAATCAGAATTAAATATTTCATAAATGGTGTACATTCCGGTCACATCACCATTAGAGCTTACAATGTTGTTTTTCATAATGGTGGAACTTTTATGCTATCATTTAGCATCACTGCTAAGTCTTATTATAGTAATATACTAGCTTTTATTTCTTACTAGCAACACTTTTGAGATAAATGTTGTATCTTTACCTTTTTATAGCCATATTAATGATTTAATATGCGAGTTAAGGATTCACAAAGTCTCTAATTACTGCTTTAAGCACATATCTGAGGAAAAAGTTCCTATTCTGAATGGATTGGTCTTGGTTTATTATTACATTTTACTGAGACTGTGTAGAAATTAATAAGCAGCTACATGCTAGCTAGACAAAATGGTCATTTTAGGCACACAGTGTCTTTTCCTAAAGATCTACCAACACTTCTGAGAGAAATGTTTATATTCCTGATAGTGAGCAAGAACAATGTAAATCCATGTCCTTACTTTCTCATATAAATGATTTACTATTGGCATGCTAGCTAGCATAACTAAAATTCAGCTTTACAATGTCTTTTTAATCACATATCTGAGGTAAATATTTATATTTCACATAGTTCTCTGTACTTAGACTGTAGACATGAATTCACAGCTACATGCTAGCTAGATAAATGATAATTCCAGTCACGTGTTATTTCTTAGTTTTTCACCACTTCTGAGGGAAATGTTGACATTCCTCATAGATTTGTCCAGTTTTAAATCTTTATATCTTTACTTTAGCCAGATAAACTATTTACTACCTGTATGCTAACTAGATGGATCAGAATTTTATCCAATTTCTTAGTGATTTACCAAAAAATCTGAGCAAAATGTTTGTTCCTGATAGTTCTGTTCCAATGTCTTCATGCTGACCGTATATATCAGACCTATCAGTTATGAGTTGTCATTTTTTTGCTTATTCTATGTTGATTCTGTTCTTCCACTTAAAAACTGTAGCAGAACGCAGCACATGTAACGGTCACTAAGTGATGAATGTGCTCTGTACTCGTATTTTATATGTATATATGTTAATTATTACTTTCGAGGTAGATTTGTACATTTGGGAATAAAGTTAAGTTGGTTTACATTTGTAAAGATGTGAAGCAGCCTCCTCAACTTCTCACCTACATCAGTACCTGACTTTATAAGAAAACCCTGGATGAATCTCCACAAAATCTAGTGGAACATCTTCCCAGAAGAGTGGAGGTTATTATAACAGGAAATAGGGACACAACAGTAAGTAGGATATAAGGTATCCACAATCCTTTCACCATCAAAGTGTATATTTATTAGAAAATGACTGCTTTTGGCATAAAAGTGTTGGAGTCATTGGTCATCTCTGGGATTAGCAGGTTTGGATTCGTGATATGTTTAATGAACACCGAGTTGCTCTAACTATAATCATTTAATTTACATAATTACAGACACCACAGGGAGTTCATTTCAACATTTAATTTCCAAACTAACTTCGCAAAAGCTGCACTCACATTTTAAACAATTGTGATCAGAACAAGCATGTAGCTAGCTGATGTTTACGAGGAAAATTAGCTAGCAAAATTTTAACAGATTATTCCAGATCAGATTTGCTGGTGTCCTGATGCCAGTTCTTCTTTCCATGAGTTGTACACAATACTTATTAATGGAGAAATTGGTAATAATAATAAATCGGCTTAATTTAATATATTGTGGTGGTTTGTGTAACGCGAATGCATTGTGCCTTGTGCAACACAAAGACAGAACACATGCTGACCTGCTTGTGCTTTTTGTTTCTTCAATAAAAAAAAAATATATATATGAAATATGTGGTGTGTGGTTTCATCTGTTCGTCTGCACAAAGTACTGAAGCTCTTTCTTTTTGTAACTTTCAGAACTCCTGCTGAGGTTATATTAGTGAAAGATCAGGGTGGGTTGATGAGATGAAAGTGGGAAAACTCAGGGCTAATAATAGGACGTGAGACGAGATGAGTCAGTTTGTAAACACTTTTGGATTTCTATTCCGTTTCTATGGCGACAGTCTGAACGATGCAGGAATTAACGAGAAGATGCTTGCTGAGGAAGCTTCACCTCTTCGTACCATCGATGAAACAGTGTGAAGCAGTAGGTCTGAGCTAGCACTGGAAGCTGTTGGACGTTTCTGAATTATGTTCCTTTTAAAGAATCTTACAGTCATGTTCAATTTAGAATCATGTCTCGATGTTCACGTATTTAAGTGTGGTTCAGTCTGTTGCAACACCACGTTCCAGATTACCAACATCTGGATTCTGCTGGATATTTCGGAGTCTGACTGGAGAATAATAAATAGATTTCATGATAAAAAACGAAACAAAAAAAAGAATGTTATAGCCTTATAGATGAGTGTTACAACAGCTTCTACTTCACCTGCCCATGGAGATAAAGGATCACTCTGACAGGGGATGTGCACAATGATGGCGTAGTCGTTGTCTTACTGGTTAGAGATATAATCTGACCTGAAAACTCACCCTGCTGTAGATCACAGCGTGACAAGAACTGATCTTAAAACAGTGTGGTGTAAAACCAGTTTACGATTTCACAAACACCTTCATTGTGTCAGACATCTGCACAGACAGCTGCACACCCAACAAATCAGTCTACAACCAGCTTCTTGAGGAACAGATGAACCGTGATTACTGATTTATAGGAAATGATTTAAGTGCAGAGCGAGTAATACCCTGCTAATCCAGCTGGGCTCAGATGGTTCGCTTCAGACCAGTAGGCACAGCTCAGACTGCTCACGTTGGGTCAGACCAGAGAGCTCAGATCATCTTAGACCACTCGGCACAGATTCATCTCAGCTCAGACCTGACAGATTACAACCAAATGTCTCCGGTCAGCTGAGTTCAGACGGCACAGCTCATACCAGACACCTAAGATCAGGCGGTTCAGCTCAGACACCTTTGATCAGATGACTTGGCTCATACCAGATGGTTCAGCTCAGTTCAGATGGCTCAACTTATACCAGACAGCTAAAACTAAACGATTCAGCTCGGACCAGACACCTTAGACCAGACGACTTGGCTCAGACAAGACAGATTAGGCTAGAGACTGTTCAACTCAGACCAGACACCTTCAGACTGTTTGTCTCAGACCAGACAGTTCGGCTCAGACCAGTTTAGGAGAAACATATGATAATTATGGAACATCAAAGAGATTATTACTGTTATTAATGTTGTAGGAATTTCTGACTGTGTTTATTTTGCTGTAAATGAATGAAATTAGACAGTAATGAACTGGAAATCTAATTTCGGGGATTGACAGCTCTGCACAGCAGGAATATTTATCACCAATACGCAACACGCGATTCTCTAAAATAAATCCCAGACCTCCTGCTGAGAAGAAACGTGCTTCCCTGCATCTTTGATTCACCATATTTTGCACCAGGTGCACATGAGAAGATATAAATATACTTAGACACATTTATTGACAATAATGTGACCATAATCAACTTGTCTTTAAAATCTTTCAGGTCACTAGGGGGCGACGTTTACACAGAGAGATCATCAAACTGCTAACTTGCGATTTAAACCATGAAATAAATCCAGATTTAGAGTTTAAATGTGGAAAAAATATTTATTTAGTTATTTATTACAAACATTATAACACTACCCAAGATAGTGTAAAGTCACTACATAGTAGTGAGTGCTGGATTTTAGGCCACGCCCACTTCCACACCTAAATCTAAGAATTTGTGAACCCACCCTGTACGCTTGATCATGTGTTTCATTCCGAGTGGAAGTGTGTAAAGTGAGAGCGATGTGGAGTTCCTGTACACGTCTCCTGATTCAGCCAATCACAGCACACAGCCTACAGTCTGAGCTCCTCCCACTGTCATCCAGTTAGAAAGCCGTTTCCTTTACAGGAAGTCGTAGAGATACCTCACGATGTCAAAGCTGACGGTTCTGAGAAGAGAAAAATCATGAAGCACAGATGATAAACATCACATATATACATGAACTAACAGAAACTAACCACTGCCTAACCACACACACACACACACACACACACACCTGGAGATGGCGAGGATGAAGTCGAGTGAGACAGCACACTTGTACTTGGGGGAGTCGAGCTGGTCGTCGTGTCCCACCTGAGTGAGGAGCTGCAGCGTAACCAGAGAGGAAATCTACATGGAAAGATACGAGACACACACACACACATGAGCACACACACACACACACACATGAGCACACACAGAGGAAGAAACCCAAACATTTATAAACAGAATGCAGTGAGAGACTGATATGTAACTGAGGAGTAATAACCTGAGAGAAGACGCTGGCTGTAGGAGCCACTCGACTGTCCACAACACTGTAGAAGATCGCCAACAACCTGTCCAGAGCAAACGGCTTCGGACCCAACAGGTGGTTACTGGTCTGAGACAGAGAGAGAGAGAGAGCGAGAGAGAAATACAGACAGAGAGAGAGAGAGAGAGAGAGAGAGAGAGAGAGAGAGAGAGAGAGAGAGAGAGAAATACAGACAGACAGAGAGAGAGAGGGAGAGAGAGAGAGAAATACAGACAGAGAGAGAGAGAGAGAGGGAGAGAGAGAGAGAGAAATACAGACAGAGAGAAAGAGAGGGAGTGAGAGACAGAGAGAGAAATACAGACAGAGAGAAAGAGAGGGAGAGAGAGAGAAAGAGAGGGAGAGAGAGAAATACAGACAGAGAGAAAGAGAGGGAGAGAAAGAGAGAGAGAGAGAGAGAGAGAGAGAGAGAGAGAGAGAGAGAGAAATACAGACAGAGAGAAAGAGAGGGAGAAAGAGAGGAGAGAGAGAGAGAGAGAGAGAGAGAGAGAGAGAGAGAGAGAAATACAGACAGAGAGAAAGAGAGGGAGAAAGAGAGAGAGAGAGAGAGAGAGAGAGAGAGACATAATATTGTGTGTAAACAATTGCCCATAAAATACTTTATTAAAGCAGGATTTAACTGACAGACAGAAGGAAATGATGTCTGGTACGTTTATAAAGTGCATCCAGAAAGTTTTCCCCAGAAACAAAGTATTGAGAAAAAGACTGTGATACTGATTTACATGTGACTTTTTTTTTTAATAAATTTGCAAACATTTCTTTCATATCGTCTTTATAGGGTTCAGTTTGTAGAGTTTTAAGGAAAATAATGAATTGAATCCATTTTTGAATAAAACTGTAACATAAAATGTGGAAAAAGTGAAGCTCTGAAGACTTTCTGGATGCACTGTGTGTGTGTGTGTGTGTGTGTGTGTGTGTGTGTGTGTGTGTGTGTGTGAGTGAGTGAGTGAGTGAGTGAGTGAGTGAGTGAGGTAATGATTGCGTGTGTGTACGTGTGAGTGAGTGAGGTAATGATTGCATGTGTGTGTGTGTGTGTGTGTGTGAGTAAGTGAGGTAATGATTGCATGTGTGTGTGTGTGTGTGTGTGTGTAAGTGAGGTAATGATTGCGTGCGTGTGTGTGTGTACGTGTGAGTGAGTGAGGTAATGATTGCGTGTGTGTGTGTGTGTAAGTGAGGTAATGATTGCGTGTGTGTGTGTGTGTGTGTGTAAGTGAGGTAATGATTGCGTGTGTGTGTGTGTGTGTGTGTGTGTAAGTGAGGTAATGATTGCGTGTGTGTGTGTGTGTGTGAGTAAGTGAGGTAATGATTGCGTGTGTGTGTGTGTGTAAGTGAGGTAATGATTGCGTGTGTGTGTGTGAGTAAGTGAGGTAATGATTGCGTGTGTGTGTGTGTGTGTAAGTGAGGTAATGATTGCGTGTGTGTGTGTGTGTGTGTGTGAGTAAGTGAGGTAATGATTGCGTGTGTGTGTGTTATGTGAATGGCTTTGTGTTTATGTGTTGTGTGTAAGTGAGTGGAGAATGTGTATGTGTGTGCGAGT
>JBCEWE010000579.1:0-42500 GCA_039877035.1 Silurus lanzhouensis | reverse complement strand
ATTCGCGCGCTCTGTGGGGTCGTGGACATTAAACGTCACTTCCGGTTGTGACGCCAGGAATAGTTTCCGTTTGTCATTTTAATGTTTTATTTTTGTGAAACACACAAAATAAGAAATAAAATCTAATGACGTATACATTTGAGTTAAACGAAATAGAATTAAAATAATTAATTCAAAAGATATTTAAAAAGTGAGGAAGAAAAACCTAAAAATATGTACTTATAATACAAATTATATAAATTTGTGTTCCAGTGATATGCTGATAAAATATATTTCTTCTGTGATTATAAGAGAGTCCGAAATATTTTATGTTTTTTATTTATTAGTGTTCATTAGTGATTTAGACATTTACAGGCCAGTTTGTAACTCTGCCTCTCACCACCAGGTGGCAGCAGTTTATCAATATTTAACTCTGTATAACCAGTAGGTGAAACGCAGGTAAAAATTAGTTTTAATTCATCAAATCTTCTTTAAAATAACTCTTTATGATGAAATTTAGCTAAACACTTTGACCCTTGGACATTGCATCACATTCAAGGTGAAGAATATTTTGCAAATTTCACCGTCCTTCGCTGTTGAGGATGTCACTCTTCGCCCTGCTCCACTGAGGACGTCACTCTTCCCTATTCTCTGTCTGCTGTGAGACTCTGAGACTAAACTCATTACTGCAACATTTATTTATAGTTTCTGATACCTTCAGTGTATGAAAACATTCCAAGCCTATCCCCAGGTCTAGCCAGTACTCAGGCATACTCACTGTAGGATATGGGAGGTACAGGTGGAGGTATGACCAGGTGTTGAAGGTAGTACCTGACCTCATTGGCATCAAAATATAATTCCAGCAACAGTTTTTCTAATGAAGCTTCAATAAAATACTGATCAGATCTCTGCCTGACAAGAGAAAAGTCTTTTAAGCATAATATTCTGTTTGGTAGGTAAGCAGACTTTTAATTTGTTTATGTTTTGCGATTTGGACCCGTCATCTGTCGTTTGGAACAAAATAGTAATTATGGATTAATTAATGAAGCAATATGGAAGACGTTTGTTTCTCAATCCATGGATCCATTTCTCCAATGACCCGACATTCACAGTGGAGTGTTTGGAACTTTTCCCATTAGCTGCTAACTGACATGGGGGCTGTTCGGTTTGTCTCTGAAGAAGCCACGACTCCAAGAGTCCCATCTCACTCGTTATTGTTCAGTCTGTCCAATACGGATCTGGGAATATGAGTCACACAAACACCGTGTATGAAAGAAGTTTAATGACAGAGAGAGAATGCATATAAAAACCTCCTTGACTATGAGACCAATAAGTTATCAATACATGACGACCAAAACATTGTAGAAGGTCAAACTGTTCTTGGAACAAACTTAAGCATCTAATATAAAGATACGGCAGTCGCTGAATGACACTATGCAGGGAGAGATCATTATAATAATAAGGTGTTAAACAATAAACAATCTGGGTAAATGACTCCAAGTCAAATCAAGTTTGTTTTCAGTCTTATGACCAATTCTAACATCAAGATTTATTTGTATCTCTCTCGCTTTTAGAACACACATGTAGTTCTCTCTCCAGTTTCCCTTCTACTGCTCTCTGTTCTACATACACTCCCCCCGTCAACACTAAACATCACCGCACTTCCTTTAAAACCAGTCCAAGAAAAGCAAAAGTGAAAATGTTATGCTTCATTCCTGCGATGTGAAAACAGAGCCTTTCAGCCGAGTACAGACTCAGTGAGTATCTCAATCTACAGCTATAATACATCGACATATTAAACTGAAACCAGATGCAGAAGAGTTGTGAGAGGTTTTTTTTACTTATGTTTAATTATAAAAAAATGAACAGACATGCTGGAGTGTAATCTGGAGAAGGAGGTGTGAGTTTGTCTTTTGGACCACTAATGGACAGTAAGTATATATTTGAGTGTGAATGATGCGTGTCTGTGCTGATAATGAAGCTGTTAGAGTTAAATCCTGGTGCTTTTTTTCATTCGTGTGCCTCAAACCATTAATCAAAATCCTCGTCTTCACCATATAAGTTCCACCACACATAAAGCACGAGGTCAGACAGGAGTCTCCGTGGACTATGATGTTTGTGGATGATATTGTGATTTGTGGTGAGAGTAGGGAGCAGGTTGAGAAGAGCCTGGAGAGGTGGAGGTACACGCTGGAGAGAAGAGGAATGAAAGTCAGTAGGAGTAAGACAGAGTACATGTGTGTGAATGAGAGGGAGGGCAGTGGAGGGGTGCGGTTGCAGGGAGAAGAGGTGGAGAAGGTGGAGGAGTTCAGGTACCTGGGGTCAACAGTGCAAAGTAATGGAGAGTGTGTTAGAGAAGTGAAGAAAAGAGTGCAGGCAGGGTGGAGTGGGGGGAGAAGAGTGATAGCAGGAGTGATTTGTGATAGAAGAGTATCTGTGAGAGTGAAAGGGAAAGTTTATAGGACTGTGGTGAGACCTGAGATGTTGTATGGATTAGAGACAGTGGTATTGAGTAAAAGACAGGAGGTGGAGCTGGAGGTAGCAGAGCTGAAGATGTTGAGATGTTCTTTGGGAGTGACGAGGATGGACAGGATTAGAAATGAGTTTATTAGAGGGACGGAGCATGTAGGACGTTTTGGAGACAAGGTGAGGGAGGTGTGATTGAGATGTCTCTCTTTCTCTCTGCTTTGTTCTCTCACCTTTTATTCTCTTCCTCTCTTACAGAAACACAGAACGTGCCACCTTTCCCAGTCTACAGGGCATATAAGGACCACTAGGATGCATTAGTACACATTATATTAGATGCCAATACATTTTACAGTTTAATCTTGATTTTAATAATATCTGTGTTCTAGAATGATGGAGGGAACGAGCGCAGAATCACCAGTACCCAGCCTTGGGTCCAGTATTAGTGACCGATCAAAGGATCATCTAATTAACTTCAGACCTGAAGTCAGTCCTGCTGATGTGAGGTCAGTATGGTGTTTAATAGAGGTTCCACTCATTCTGAAGCCCTTCAAGAGCTTTATTAGGTGGATGGACTTCAGTGCTACAAATGAACAATTATGCATTTAAGATATTGTCAATCTGAAGCTTTTTCCAATAACCTCAAATGAACATGATGAATTCTTCGGTCACCCCAGACCTCGACCTCCCAGCATTTCTTTTTGTATATCTCTAATTTAAGACTAAGCAGCAGCAACACAACAACATTGCTGACACATCTGTGTGTGTGTACATTCATCAGATTATAAGACAAACTGCCAAACACACTCACAAGATCTTTTTCACTTAAAACATTATAATGTCATTATTATTATGGGATGCATCCCTACACAAAACCCTGACTATATATTCAAAAACGTTTACTGACCTAGAAAATCCAGAAGACACAAAACAGGATCAGAAACTACTGAGCTACACAAAACAAAACAAAACAAAACAAAACAAAACAAAACAAAACAAAACAAAACAAACACTAACTGTAAAAGGAAAAAGTAGGTCATTAATAATAGTTTGTTTAATATGTATTTAACCAACAACAAAGCAATTACCACATACAATTAGTCCATATTAAATAATGTCTTTTTTGTTTGTATGTTTACAGACTTCATAATAAATCAGAAAAGAAGAGCTCAGTCCAGGTGTCACTATTCCAGGTGTGTCATGTTTATGTGTGTGACCCAAAGTAACAGAAAAATTACTGTTTCCTAAAATAAAAGCATCTTTCACTCTGTAGCATTATTCAGATCTCTCACTGTGAGTTTCTAATCAGGACCTGGAACACAAAATCATCACTCTGGTGAAGAAAGAGCTGATGAGGTTAATGGAGCTTTTGAGTCCAGATTACCCAGCATGCACTGAGAAGGAGGAGGAGGATGTGGAAGATCTGGAAAGTCTCAGAGAGGGAGTCCTGAAGATCACTCTGCACGTTCTAAAGAAAAAAAAAATGCACAGAGCTCGCTAACACACTGCAAAACAGTAAGAGTTTATAATCATCAATATAATGCTGGTCCATACCTTCACTTCCCCCTGCTCAGTGTGAATAGTGGATTGTGATTGGCTGGAAGGAGTTCAGGTGTGAATAGTGGATTGTGATTGGCTGGAAGGAGTTCAGGTGTGAATAGTAGATTGTGATTGGCTGTAAATTCAGGTGTGAATAGTGGATTGTGATTGGCTGTAAATTCAGGTGTGAATAGTGGATTGTGATTGGCTGTAAATTCAGGTGTGAATAGTGGATTGTGATTGGCTGTAAATTCAGGTGTGAATAGTAGATTGTGATTGGCTGTAAATTCAGGTGTGAATAGTGGATTGTGATTGGCTGTAAATTCAGGTGTGAATAGTGGATTGTGATTGGCTGGAAGGAGTTCAGATGTGAATATTGGATTGTGAATGGTTGGAGGTTCAGGTGTGAGTTTAGAGCATTGGTAGTTTGCGTTTGTTAGTTGAATTTAAATGAATGTGCTGCTCATAAACACCTGTAATCATAATAACATCCAGTTCCAGCTCCATCCGAGTAAATCAGCGATTGTACACGTTTCATAATGACTTCATTGAGCTCAAAGCATTTGATCTGTTCGGTCAGTTTTGCTTTGCAAAAATCAATGACAGCTTCAACTTGTCGATCCTGCTTGTCTGCTTCACCTCAGGCCGTTGTTTGTAACACACAGTAACATCTGCAGTAATAGTGTTGGTGGTGGTTTTGTTTCAGCAGTCAATAATGAACAATAGACAGAAGACCAATAAAAGTGCACGACAGGACAAGACTCTAAAGAGATGCACAATGTTCATTTGCGCATGCCGAAAAGTTGGAAAAGTGTAGATAAAAACAGAATGCAAGGATCTACAATCTCATCAACCTATATTTTATTTAGGTCAAGTCGAGAAGCTTTATCATTTTCCATTTTTATGATGAAACATAGAAAACATACCAAATGTTTAAACTGAGGAAATTTACTATTTTGAGGAAAACTTCTGAGTGTCTCAGAAGTAAAGATAGGCAGAGCTTCACCAATCTGTGAAAGACTGTGTTTACACATTGTAAAACAATTTCAGAATAATGTTCATCCGCATCAAATTGCAAAACAGAAATATTTCAAAATATAGAAATATAAATTTCTTTTGGAAACCGTGTACACCACGTCCACTGTACTAAAGAGGAGAGGGACAATCTGGCTTGTTATCAGCACTCAGTACAAAAAGTTGTATCTCTGATGGTATGGTGGTGCATTAGTGCCTGTGGAATGGGCTTCGCATTTTTTTAGAATTGTGGTTGTATTTCTACTCATAATTTTATTACATATGGACCACTGTTAGAACAATTGGGTAGTTCTTCAAAGTTTGGCCGTTGGAATGTTTAACTGAGAATATAATTTAGGAATAAGACGAGTGTTTAAATTTTTGCTTTGCTTATTGTTTATTGCAATAAACTTATTGTGATTCAATATGTGATTTCTTTGTTCATTAGAGTTGGCTTCAGATCGTCAGCAAAAACTCAAATAAAAACTGACAGAGAAGTTTGAAAGAGTTCATGAAGGAATCTCACAGCATGGTTCAGCACTTCTGAATGAGATCTACACAGAGCTCTACATTACAGAGGGTTGGAGTGGAGATGTCAACAATGAACATGAGGTGAGACAGATTGAGAAAGCATCCAGGAGATCAGCAGCACAGGAGACACCCATCAAATGTAATGAGATCTTTAAAGACAAGTCCATCAGAAGTGTGCTGACTAAAGGAGTTGCTGGAATTGGAAAAACAGTGTCTGTGCAGAAGTTCATTCTGGACTGGGCTGAAGGAAAAACAAATCAGGTCGTCAACTTTATCTTTCCGCTTCCCTTTAGAGAGCTGAATCTGATGAAGCAGAAACATCTCAGTCTGACAAAACTTCTTCATCAATTTTTCCCAGAAATTAGAAAACTAGAAATATTAAACTGTAACACATACAAAATCCTGTTCATCTTTGATGGTCTGGATGAGTGTCGACTTCCGCTAAATTTCCAGACCAATGAGAGATTGTGTGATGTGACAGAATCAGCATCAGTGGATGTTCTGCTGACGAACCTCATCAAGGGGAATCTACTTCCTTCTGCTCTCCTCTGGATCACCTCTCGGGCATCAGCAGCCAGTCAGATCCCCCCTGAGTGTGTAGACCAGGTAACAGAGGTACGAGGGTTCAGTGATCCTCAGAAAGAGGAGTACTTCAGGAAGAGGATCAGTGATCAGAGCCTGGCCAATAAAATCATCACACACATGAAGTCTTCCAGAAGCCTCTACATCATGTGCCACATCCCAGTCTTCTGCTGGATCTCAGCCACTGTTCGAGAGAGAATGTTGGATGAAGCAGAGAGTGAAGAGATCCCTAAGACTCTGACTCAAATGTTCACACACTTCCTGATCTTTCAGATCAAACACAAGAACCAAAAGTTCCATCAGAAATGTGACCCTGACCTTCTTCAGACCAGATAGAGCATCCTGGCACTGGGAAAACTGGCTTTTCAGCAGCTGGAGAAAGGAAACTTGATATTCTATGAGGACGACCTGAGAGAATGTGGCATTGATGTCAGAGAAGTGTCAATGTCAGGAGTGTGTACTCAGATCTTCAGACAGGAGTTTGGACTTCACCTGGGGAAGGTGTTCAGCTTTGTGCATCTGAGTGTCCAGGAGTTTCTGGCTGCATTGTATGAATTTTTTTTGTTCATCAACAGAAATCTCACAGAACAAAACAATGAACTTGCTAGTTGTTTTAGCAAGTCAAACATGTCTGACCTCCTAAAGAGTGCCGTGGAGAAGGCCTTACAGAGTAACAATGGACACCTGGACCTGTTCCTCCGCTTCCTTTTGGGCCTCTCACTGGAGTCCAATCAGACACTCTTACGAGGCTTCTTGCAACAAATAGAAAGTAGCTCTCACATCAAAGAGGAAATAGTCGAGTACAGCAAAAGAAAGATCAGGGGGAACCTTCCTTCAGAGAAGTCCATCAATTTGTTCTACTGTCTGAATGAACTAAATGATCATTCTTTAGTGCTGGAAGTCCAAACTTACCTCAGCAGAGGAGGTTATTCATGTCCCACTGGAGTGAGTCTCTCTCCTGGTCAGTGGTCTGCTCTGGTGTTTGTGTTACTGAACTCAGAGCAGCAGTTGGATGAGTTTGATTTGAGTAAATATGTCAAATCAGAGGAAGGTCTTCTGAGGCTGCTGCCAGTGGTCAAAGCATCCAGAAAAGCTGAGTGAGTATTTTTCATTTTGAATTGAATTACTTTATGAATTATTATTTTAATGCTGCATTATTTAAACTCTTGTGAATAAGTTACTATAATCGCTAAAGAAATCTGGAGTAAGTTCTAAGGCCAACATCCCCATCAGCAAGAGAAGTTTCACTAATAAATACATTATAGGAACAAAAGATGGTTAAAAAGGGTGTTAGTAAAGTCAGGTACTGAGGTAGGTGAGCTGAGGAGACCTGAGCTGCAGTCCTGCACTATAGCAGGCCACTTAAGATCTTCCACTCCAAATCATGTAAAGCAGATCTTAATGGAGCTGGGGCTTTGTGCACTTTGTTTCATGCTGGAACAGGTTTTGGTCTCCTAGTTCAGTTGAGTGAAAAATTTCATGCAATTTCATTAGTTCATGGAATGCCATCAGTCTGAGAAATCTGTTGGGATGGAATAGTTCATTTCAGAGAACAAAGACAGATGGTAAGATCAGTGGAACAGTGATAGAGGATGGAGAAAATGTGATGCTGTTGAATAAGTAAGAAAGTTGGAAACAAATGATGCAGATGCATTCAGTTGCAGAGGCTGGATGTCAGTCAGAGACAGAGCTGCCAGGAGTGAGTTATAGTAGTCCATTCTCAGACAAGGACTGGAACAAACATCTGAGTGGCCTCTGTGGATTGAGCTATAATTATTTCATCATTTCTCTTCTAGCCTGTCTGAGTGCAGACTCACAGAGGAAAGCTGTAACGCTCTGTTATCAGTTCTCGGCTCAAACTCCTCCAGTCTGAGAGAACTGAAGCTGAATTTTAATAACCTGCAGGATTCAGGAATGAAGATTCTCTTTGCTGGACTGAAGAATCAACACTGTATACTGGAGACACTGAGGTGAGTTAATCACTGTCACTAAACATTATACACTTTTATTACAGAAAATCTATGAACAAATTATGTGTATATTCATATTCTTAACCAAACCAATCAGAACCCTTCCAGATCAGCACATTCTCACCCCACATCGTCACATATCGACGCTGTGGACGTTGCGTCCGACGGCGTCCACATCCGACGCCGAAGGTACCCCCTTCGCGTCGCTTTTCGACGCAGATGGATGGGAGCCCCTGTGCTTCGCTTTTTAATGCAGATCGCTGTCCTATACACTTAATAATTTATTATCTATCATAATAAGTGTACAGTGGAACCTCGGGTTACGAGTTTAATTCGTTCCGGTACTTTATTCGTAACCTGAAAAGTTCGTATCCCGATACAAATTTCCCCATAATAATGAACAGAAACTTCGGTAATTCGTTCTGGACAACCAAAAATATTACTTAAATAAAAATAAAGCCAATATTCACTAATATTATTTACTTTTAACATGTTATATTAAAATCATACCACATAAAAACATACAAAAGAGGAAAAGATCTTTAGCGGGTACTTTCCCTTTGAGAAGACTCGCTGCAGGAGACGACGTTCGTAGAAGGGGGAGGAGGGAGAGTTATTGTTTGGAAGGAGAATCTTATTATATTATATTATTTATATATTATTATATATTATATTATAGAATATTAAAGACAGTGTTATTAACACGAACGCTGAGACAATTGTTGCATTAGAGGGAAAATGAGAGCTGTTTCTTTAAGGCTACTATCAGTTGGTATTGAAGTCCAGAGTGAAATTCATTATGGGTATTGTACTTGGGAAAAGACTGTAACCCTGCTAATCTATCTTCATAAAAACAAGTAAAGTGGTTATGCATCGGCTAATGTTGTCCATCTCATCATTCCACGAGCATCAACTAACGAGTTGTTACGCTGCCGCCGGGAAAAGTTCAAGCGGATAAGTAACACGATGCTCTCGCTAGGGACACAGGACGCTAACTGATGTGACGAGCTGCGTGGATAGAGCAAAAACAACCAACTTGCCTGCGATTTTTTGGTGAGCGACGTTCGTATCCCGATATATTGTTCGTAACCAGGGGCAAAAATTTTGATGAACTGCGATTCGTAACCTGAATTATACGTATGCCGGGGCGTTCGTAACCCGAGGTTCCACTGTATAGGATAAATTTTTAAATTTAGAAAAATCCTAACGATGACCGTAACCCTAACCCTAACCCTAACCCAAACCCTAACCCGAACCCTAACCCTAACCCTAACCCATACCCTAACCCTACCCCGCAAATGGGGTCCCGTCTATCTCCGTCGAAAAACGACGCGAAGGGTTTCCCGTCCCTCTACGTCGAAAAAGCGATGTGAAGGGGGTACCCTCGGCGTCGGATGTGGACGCCGTCGGACGCAACGTCCACAGCGTCGATATGTGACGATGTGGGGTGCAAATGTGTTGTCCAGATATGTTAACTAAATATTTTCAGAACTAGAATTTCACTTGGAGCGTAAATGTGCAATCATATGTTATAAATATATTATTATTTTTCTTTCAGTCTGCAGTGTTGTAATCTCACAGAGGAGAGCTGTAAAACTCTTTCCCTAGTTCTCAGCTCCTCAAATCTGAAAGAACTGGACCTGAGTTACAATTACCTTCTAAAGGATTTAGGAGTGATGCTGCTCTCTGCTGGGCTCCAGAATCCACAATGTAAACTAGAGACACTGAGGTCAGATAATTTTTTTTTATTATAGATTACAAGCAGAATTGTGTTATAAGGAAACTTCACAGAAATAATGTACATAATATAAGAATTAATTTATATAGAACACAGACAAGAATAAGATTTAAAGCCTTTAATAGCGTGAAGAAGAGCAGAAGAGAAAACCAAACAGTATCATCGCAAGGCAACAAGCAGAGTGAACAGTTACAAAATACAAAAACACAGGCAATGGCATAGCTTAAAGCAGGCAGGAATCAAAGTAAAGAAACGGTCAGATATATCCAGGTCCATACCCACCCAGTCAACCAGGTACTGCAACCCTCTCCCGGACATCTGGAACTCAGGGGACAGCGGACAGTAAAGGCGAGACCTCCCAGGTGGGTGGAGGCTGTCTGGTGGAGGGAAGGAGTAGGTTTGGATAGGTTTGAGGCGGGAGAGAAACCATGAAGGTGGAAGACATGCTGGAGCAGAAGCTGGGCCTGGCAGAAGGTCATTTGGGAAGGGGAACAAAATGGGCCATCTTGGAGAAATGGTCGATCACAGAGAGGATAGTGGTGTGACGGCTGTGGGGGGCAGACCAATGACAAAAAACAAGGCGATGTGGGACCAAGGGCACCCGGGCACATGGAGTGCATGGAGTAGACCTCCCAGGGGAGTCTTGAGGAATCTACCGCCACTATGAATTGGCGTGGCAGATCTGGCACGGGGGTGGACGTGAAGAGGTCGTTGAGTTTCTGGAAGGCTTCTTCGGCCTCAGAGTTCCAGGAAAATATTTACATTGTAGGGAAGTTGAAGGTTGAAGTGGTGATGATTTACCAGCGGTGTCTCTGTGCTTCGATGAGACTAATATATTTCAAAAATGTTATTCGTAAGTATCTATGAAACTCCTGTGTTATAATTTTTAGGACCTTAGATAAAATGTAGATTTAATAATGGCCGATGTTTGGACAGCTGTGTTGGGGTCAGGTTTTTAATGAGCTGTTTCTAAAGAAGGAATAAATAGATGTAGGTAAGGGATCTTGTTGATGAATGTGAGGATGAAATAAGTATGGTTAGGTTTCTCAAAGCGAAGTGAAACTGCTGATCTAGCTGCTTTCTGATTTGGTAGCCTGAGGTTATGTTCTGTGTGGTGAGACTGTAACTGATAAAACTGACATTAAACAATCGATAAAAAAACCCTAGAAATAAATCAATTAGTTATTGTCTTGTTTTAAAATGTTATAGACGTTGCTCAGGCAGATGCAGTTGCATTTATATTGTTTTAAAAAGCAAGCAGACGCTTGTGGAACATGAAGGCAATCAGCATGAAGTGGGAAAAAACAGATCAAAAACCAGAGAATCAAACACAGAACCATAAATATACTAGTGTGAACTGAGCACAAGGCAAACAGATCCCATGCCTCATGAAGAGTGATCCCTTTGAGTAATTACTGTGTTGTAACTCAGTATATGAGTGTATGTTAATGTGGTTGTGTGTCTTGGATGTTGTTGTCTGTGGCAGCCATGTCTTCTGGGGGTTGGAGTTGGATAGTGGCCTGATGCTTTCCAAAAAAACAAACTCCCCTACATTAAAGGCTGGTATTCAGAGTGACAGTTTTCTAACTAATGGTAACACCAAATCAAACACTTTAATTTCTCCTCCAGACCGTGTTGGTGTGACCTGACGGAGGAAAACTGCAGAATTCTGTCCTCCGTTCTCAGCAAAAACTCTTCCAGTCTGAGAGAACTGGACCTGAGTAAGAATAATCTGAAGGATTCAGGGGCGAAGCTGCTTTCTGATGGACTGCAGAGTCCACAATGTACACTAGAGATACTGTGGTGAGATCTTTTTTTCTCTCTTTCACTCCCATACACACAATCACACTGGATGGAAACATCTTTTTGTTTATGAACCAACTTCCTGTTTCACTCCTGCAGCGACATTCAGTTTTTATCCGTTTACATTTTCAGTAAATGTACAGTCGATTTAACGATTTTGTGTTTTTGGTGCTAAAACATGAGTATGTTAATTGTGAAAGCTGTTTCTGTCTGCAGGATGTTTAACTGCAGGATTACAGAAGAAGGTTGTTGTGTTCTGCTGTCGGCTCGGGACACTTCACCACACCTGAGGGAAGTGAATCTGAGCCGCAGTTCCCTGGAGTCATGATTTCTTCTGAGCTGGTCTACTTAAGAATCCAGTAAGTCACTGACATATTCTTTCTTTACTCTCTCTCTCTCTCTCTCTCTCTCTCTCTCTCTCTCTCTCTCTCTCTCTCTCTCTCTCTATCACAGATTGTCACATCTAATAGCAACTTTACACTTTAAATAGTTTTTTATCAATCTTTGAAAATACTGTGTTTTTAATAGGAGATGAGTGTTCAGAATTATTGGTTGTAATGTGTGTGTTTGTGTGTTTGTGTGTTTGTATGTGTGTGTGTGTGTGTGTGTGTGTGTTTGTGCTTGAGCAAAACGTAAGACGCTTCAATCCACGTCATTTCCGCCTGCCGTTTATTTACTTTCCGGTCTTTTGAAAAACAAAAAACAATTAGTGTGGACATGGTTAAAAAGGGTTTTGATGAACATCTGTGATTAAAATTGTCTCGTTCTGTCTTACAGTGAAAAGGCACTGTCTCTCTATGGGAATGACTCACCTCAAATTAATTTTCCAGAATATTGTGTGTGTGTGTGTGTGTGTGTGTGTGTGTGTGTGTGTGTGTGTGTGTGTGTGTGTGTGTGTGTACACAATTAATTAATTCATGATTTTGATACATCAGGATTCAGTAATTTCCTAATCACTGTTCACTGTGATGTAACCTTAATATTTCAATGCACATTTTTCATATGAGACATTTTTTAATTGTTGATGGTTTGTAATTAATATTTAAAGCACATGACATTTTATATAATATATATAAGTACAGGTTATCCTTCCCAGTTAATAAACATGAAGTGATATTTTTGTAGTAGGTGTTTTCAGTTTTATGGTTTTTTTTTTATGTAATATAACAACATAATATAATTGCTGTGTAGTATGCAAAAAAAAGTTATTTTTTATTTTCAGGTTATGTCAATCATTTAAATCCTGATTTTCATGTGTAAAAATATATCTACTTTTATAAAGAAAAATATTTATTTAAATATAATCTATCAGGGGTGTCGACTGCAGGTTCAGGCTACTGGTTAAATATTTTATTTGCATTTGCATAGATGTAAAAATGTGTTCGCATTGTGTTGTAACAAACCATCAAGTAAATAAAGGCAAATATTTAATTAAACACAAGTTATTAAAATAACTTTTTTGTTACTCTTGAGAGCAGCAGAATTCTGGCACAACAAATTATTGTGAGCTGCTAAGAACATGTGACAGATGTGACATTTTACAGAAACCTTTTGGCTGCATAAACACAAACCTGTAAACACACTGAAATCCTTGTTCCTTTCGGCTTCTCCCATTAGGGGGCGCCACAGCGGATCATCAGTCTCCATACCCCCCTGTCCTCTACATCTGCCTCTTTCACACCAACTACCAGCATTTCTTCCCTCACCACATCCATAAACCTCCTCCTTGTTCTTCCTCTTTTCCTCCTTCCTGGTGGCTCCATCCTCAGCATTCTCCTACTGATATAACCCATGTCCCTCCTCTACACATGTCCAAACCATCTCAATCTCTCCTCCCTCACCTTGTCTTCAAAACGTCCTACATGCGCTGTCCCTCTAATAAACTCATTTCTAATCCTGTCCATTGTTGTCACTCCCAAACACACATCTCATCATCTTCAGCTCTGCTACCTCCAGCTCCACCTCCTGTCTTTTACTCACTGCCACTGTCTCTAAACCATACAACATCTCAGGTCTCACCACAGTCCTATAAACTTTCCCTTTCACTCTCACAGATACTCTTTTATCACAAATCACTCCTGCTATCACTATCACTTCTTCTCATACAGCTCCTCATATGCCTTTTCATTGGCTTTCGCCACATCCCTCTTCACCTGCTGTATCTCCATGTACTCCTGCCTACTTTTCTCATCACTCTGCTGATCTCAATGGTCTTTCAACCTCTTCTCCTTATGCTCTCCTGCACTTCCTCATTCCACCACCACATCTCTTTGTCTTCCAAATCATCCAGCACCTCTTCACCACCACCGAGCCTCTGTCTGACCTCTTCCCTGAACCTCACACTACAGTCGCCCTCCTTCAGTTTCCACCATCTTATTCTTCTTTTAGTCCTCACTCTCCTCTTTTTCTTCTTTACCTCCAAAACCATCCTACAGACCACTATTGTGTCTAGCTACACTGTCCCCTGCCAACACCTTACAGTCTCCAATCTCCTTCAGGTTGCATCTCCTACATAGAACATAATCCACCTGTGTGCACCTTCCTCCACTCTTATACGTCACCCTATGATCCTCCTTCTTCTTAAAATAAGTGTTCACCACTGCCATTTCCATCCTTTTAGCAAAATCTACCACCATCTGCTCTTCCACATTCCTCTCCTTAAAGCCACACCTACCCATCACCTGAGAGAAAGAGAATTTTTCTTTCTCCTCCATCTTACAGCCCACTTGTGGAACATAAGCACTGATGACATTTATCATCACCCTATCAGAAACTCTCTTCACCTCCACTACACTCTTACTGTACTCTTCTTTCAGAATCCCCCCTACACCATTTCTCTTTCCATCCACACCATGATAGAACAGTTTAAACACCTCCAGTGTTCCTGGTCTTACTCTCTTTCCACTTGGTCTCCTGAACACACAACATCTCTACCTTTCTCCTCTCCATCATATCAGCTCCCTCTCTCCCTTTACCAGTCATAGTACCAACATTTAAAATACCAACCTGAACCTCCACTTCTCCTCCACTTCTCCTTTCCCTGCTGTCTCTGTAGACGTCTTCCTCCTCTCCTTCTCCTCCTTCAGCCAACAGTAGCACAATTTACACCAGTACCCTGTTGGTTAATGATACCTGTGGCGGTCGTTGGTAACCCGGGCCTCGACCGATCCGTATGAAATTCTGATTTGTGATCCGCATATCCACATTTATCCGGGTTTGATACCGACAGTAAGAGTGACCTGACCTGTGTAACACTAATGACTGGATTGTGTTTGGCATCAAAATGCTGATGTAAATTGTTCTCCTTCACCACTGGCACTGCCTCATTACACAAAAGGCGTACAAATTTTCTCCTTGAAGCACAAACCTGTATTTTCCTTCCCACCATTCATTTCCTTTCTCCTGCATCAATTTTTCTCCTCTTGGTCAATTTGGGATTCTTTCTAGATCGTTTTCAACTCCACGTATTAGGAAACCGCATTAGTAAAACGCTGATGTGGAAACAGTGCAACCTAGTGGCGGAATGCTATTACTTCACAGTTCACAAAATTAACATGCATTGTTGGTAATGTGGTTTATACATAATGAACAATTTGAAGCAGCGTAAACGTTTAAGACATACAAACATATTTTAAAATACGAATTTGCTGCTATATTGTCACTTTTACAACCCCAAATATAAATAAAAAAATAAAAGCATAATTGTAAAATTGCAATATGTATAAAAAAATTTACATTCAAAAAATTTACAACATAGAAGACGTCAAAGATTGTAACTGAAGAAATGCACCATTTTAAGCAAAAAAATAAGGTAATTTTGAATTTAATGGCTGTAACACGTCTCAAAAAAGTTGGAGTGGTGCGGTTGCAGGGAGAAGAGGTGGAGAAGGTGGAGGAGTTCAGGTTTCTGGGGTCAACAGTGTAAAGTAATGGAGAGTGTGTTAGAGAAGTGAAGAAAAGAGTGCAGGCAGGGTGGAGTGGGTGGAGAAGAGTGATAGCAGGAGTGATTTGTGATAGAAGAGTATCTGTGAGAGTGAAAGGGAAAGTTTATAGGACTGTGGTGAGACCTGAGATGTTGTAGGTTTAGAGACAGTGGTATTGAGTAAAAGACAGGAGGTGGAGCTGGAGGTAGCAGAGCTGAAGATGTTGAGATGTTCGTTGGGAGTGACAACGATGGACAAAATTAGAAATGAGTTTATTAGAGGGACAGTGCATGTAGGACGTTTTGGAGACAAGGTGAGGGAGGTGAGATTGAGATGGTTTGGACATGTGCAGAGGAGGAACATGGGGTATATCAGTAGGAGAATGCTGAGGATGGAGACACCAGGAAGGAGGAAAAGAGGAAGACCAAGGATATGCAATTACATGCAGGTAGTTGGTTTGAAAGAGGCAGATGTAGAGGACAGAGGGGTATGGAGATGGATGATCCGCTGTGGCGCCCCCTAAGGAGAGAAGCCGAAAGAGGAAGACGAAAAAGATACAAGTAAGCAGTTGATGGTTAAAGGCCTTGCTGTCTCACAGGCTACTCTTTATTTGCCTTTGTTGCCGTCTTATAGCCGTGAATGTAAATTTTTATGTTTCTTTGTCTCTTACACTTTCAGAGTGTAATGCCTCCTTAATGGTGAGTGGTTACAAAGAAAACATTTTTCTGGGCACAAAAATAATAATATTTCTATACAGATTAAATCCATTTTAGTTAGTAACCAAATAAATAGCAAGTGTGGAGAAACATTATTATATAACTAAAAATTTTTTTTGGTTAATGCTTTGTGTTTTGTATGGAAGATGGACAGAGATTTCTACAGTTTATTTTCTCTGCTTTGAGAAGTAGCACTTTTTCTAAACGGCGCCATGTACTGTAATACCGCTTCTAACCACCAGGTGGGAGAAGATTCCATAATATATCTATTTGTGTCATGTTGGGGAGGATGAACCGGGATGGGTCGGGGGGGGGGGGGATTTGAGAGCGGGTGGAGAGGGCCAGGGGGGTATTTTATAGAGAGGTAGTGCGCGCGACAGGCAGGGGGTTCTTATTGGTCTGGTTTTCATCCAAGGGGCGTTTTTTCTTCTGTCCGTCATAAGGATCAGACCGGAGTGTAAGAGTGTGAGTGTGTGTGTGTGTGTGTGTGTGTGGTGCTGAGGGATGAGAGATGGACACTGGGTGCGGGATGCGCGCGCGGCAGACTGCTGACGTTAGTGTACATGTAATGATCATTACAGCTGCTGGTGGTTCACGTCCTGAAGACACCTCCTGAAAAGCCTGGGAGATCGTGGATGTTCAGACATCATAATTCCCTGATTACAGTAGAATAGTCAGTAGCGCGAGAGAGAGAGAAAAAATAGAGAAGAGAGAGAGAGAGAGAGAGAGAGAGAGAGAGAGAGAGAGAGAGAGAGAGACAGAGGCGTCTGTTATCAATGCGGCATAATCACTCGGCGTGAGGAGAAATGGAGCAGGACAGGCTCTGAGGTGGACATGGACATGTTCTTTTGGGAGACGGAGCTCCTGGTCATTTTCTCTACCTGCTCCACCAGGTCTCCACCTGTGTGAGGTCACGGAGAGCCGGCGCGCGCGCGCGCTCTCCGCATGAATCACGCGCACTGACAGGTAGACAGACCCGCAAGCCGTGTGTGCGTGTGTATTGCGTGCGTGCGTGCGCGCGCGTGCGTGTGTGCGTGCGTGTGTGTAGGATTTTGTATTATTATTATTTAGAGACACATTCAGGCAGAACCCCCACCACCACCACCGCCACTTTGCAGAGATGCTTCCTGCGTCGGAAGCCGCAAAGATCTACCAGACGAACTACGTGAGGAACTCGCGCGCCATCGGCGTGCTGTGGGCAATCTTCACCGTGCTGTTCGCCATCGTCAATGTGGTGTGCTTCATCCAGCCCTACTGGATCGGCGACGGCGCGGAGACCCCGCAGGTGGGCTACTTCGGCCTCTTCCACTACTGCATCGGCAACGGCGTGGCGCGCGAGCTGGCCTGCTACGGCACCTTCTCCGACTTCAGCTCCATCCCGTCGGGAGCCTTCAAGGCCGCGTCCTTCTTCGTGGCCACCTCCATGGTGCTGGTGCTCTCCTGCATCGCCTGCTTCGCGCTCTTCTTCTTCTGCAGCACCGCCACCGTCTTCAAGATCTGCGGCTGGATGCAGCTCGCGGCAGGTCAGAAAAAAACACCACCCAAATCTTCTTTGATTAAAGCCGCAGTATGTCATTTATCCAGTCTAAAATATTCCCACATTTGCTGTAATCACAGGACTGGCGAGAATAAAAACTGCATTGGATTCATGATATTACAACGTAACAATTTTCCGGCCCAGAAATTCGTTCTAGTAACCAAAACACATCAGACGCATTCAATTAAAGCTGCAGTCTGTCAAATCTTCCCTCAATATATTTATACTTATTTCAATTTTTTTTCACATCACTGAAAAATCAATAGTTCATGAAGATTTCATTAAGATTGAAATTCATTCTTTAAATGTTTCTGGTCCAGAAATGTGTCATATTTATTACAGTAAACTGCTTAAAGCTGCAGTATGTATATTTTATAAAAATTATTTTAGTCTTGTTTAAAGAACATGATTTCTGCAGTGTAACAGATCACCTTTGTTTTGTTTATTTTTGTTTGTTTGGGTTTTTTTGGTTTTTTTTTTTTACAGCTGTTTACATTTTTTCTGGTTCAGAATTGAGATTATAATATAATATTTTTAAAGCAACAGTATGTCTTTTATTCACACAATTTAATGTATATTTCTAGAGTTGCTGTAGTTAAAAATGTTTCTGGCATAGAAATATTATCTTTTAATAACAATTACAGCTGATTAAAGAAGCAGTATGCAAGTTTTTGAAAATAATTGTAAAGACATGAGCAGTTGTGGGTATTTGTTGCCCCTGTGTGCATTTCCTGGAGCAGAAATGAGTTGCTGTAATGCTTTAACGTTGCCACACCTGTTGAAAGGTGCAGTTTTAATGATATTATAATGTAATATATTTCTGGTCCAGAAATTGGTCAGATGTTAATAACAGTTATAATTAGTTAAAGTTGCTGTAATACCTGTAATCTTTCTAGCCCTGTTGCAATAGTATGACTAATAAAAATATAACAGATAACATTATTATAATAACCCCCCCCCCCATAACAATTTTCCAGTTCAGAAAGTTTATAACAGTCATAATTAGTTAGATTTATATATTTATATATATTTACAGATCCATAACAATTAAGAATGATATGGATCATGATATACAGTGTAAAAAATCTCATTAGCCTCTGTTTCAATTTGTTCCGTCCCAGAAATAAATTCCCTATAACATTATAACATCAGTTTAAAGCAGCAGTATGTCTTTTAAAAAATGTTTCATGACCTGTGAAAATTGTGGCTGAAGAGTATGACACTACAATGTACATGACCTTATTAGCTGTTTTTTAAGACCATGTTTGTATTGTTCCAGTCCAGAAACGAGTCCCATGATTAGAACAGTCGCATCAAATAGAACAGTGAGAAACTAGCTCATTATAATCATATGACTGATCATGTTCGCTTTTTAAGCCGCTGTTTACAATTTTTCCGGTTCAGAAATGAGTCACAACTGTTTAAAGTTGCAGTCTTTGATCATAAAATATAATGACTAAAGACTAAAACCTGTGCATTTTATTCATAGCTTTTAAGCTCAAGTTTACTTTTGTTTCTGGTCCAGAAACACCACAAATAGTTAAAGCAGCAGTATGTGATTTTTGAAGAAAAAAAACCCTAATCCGGAGCTGTAGCAATCACTTGACCTTTCTGATTATTTTATAGAACATCAGATCTTTATTGCTTTCTGCCTCCTTTGTGTTTACATTTTTCTGGCCCAGAAATAAAACACAAATCTCAAAAGCTGCAGTTTGGCAAAAACTATCTATACCTGTGAGAGGTTTAGTTTTTTTTTTTTTTCGGTTGTGAAGATTCAATGCTGATGAAGCTAAAGGAGTAATGGAAGTCTATAGGTACCTAATTAGCATCATTTCGATCAGAGAGCATCATCACTACCTTTAAAATAAATAACACCACATCCAGAACTCATACGTACGAATGAGTATGCACACGTTTTCACCCCCACCAGTAGAAATACTTGGTTTCTAAATGCAAAATTATACATATTTATAAAATGTTATAAAGTGAAATGTGATTCTGTCTTTAAAGAACATACACATTTTAGCACATCAATGTATCTAGAAATGTAGATGTGTTTTTATATTGAAAACATTTTTATATTTGTTACACTTTATAGAAACCTATAAGTGAAGGTGGGGGTAAAAGTTACTGCCCCCTGTGGTAAAAAGTAGAGACGCATGGCAGAAGCTAGGAAGCTTCATTTCACTGCAATATGGTGTGTGTGGTGGAAACATGAACCAGGGCAAGAGATAACAACTTGTGAAATAATGGCATAAGAATTCAGAATCCTGGATTCTGATTGGTCATAATGTGTTTATCATCATTATTATAATTTTTGATGTATATAACAGCAGGTTTATATCGATGTGCTCTGGGTAGTATATAATTGTCTCTAAAGCAACATCTCATTCACATGGACTTGTACCTTTGACATATTTTGTACTGGTGTGAGGGTGAGGTTTATGAAGGAGTCTCCAGTCTCAGTGATTAATAGCAGTCAGTGTTAAAGCCATAACTTTGATGTTGCGTTTCACACACGCACTGAATTTATCGCACGACTTCTGAATTCTGGTTGCCATAACAACTGTTATCAGCAGGCGGCGCTAATCGCGTTCCGATTTTGACGACAAATCAGGAAGCTGATCGAGTGCTCTGCTGTCTTCATTCCCATTGGTTTGTCGCTTTGTATTTGCGAATATCACTGGACACGCCCACTGTTGCACATGGCCACATGTCGCTCTAAAAGTCAGCTGTTATTAAACACGGAATGAACTCGCGCTGGTATTTAAATGTAGCTATAAACATAAATAATAATGATAGTGATTGTTGGCGATGACTGTGCTGTAAGAGGAATAAAACGATGAGCTGTTACAGGAAAATAATTATTCAAACGGTGACTTTGCTTCAATTTGGAACGTCACTGTTGATGAATTTCCTCAAACAGCAGAACACACAGTGGTTTTATTCCTTATAGAACATGTGTGTCTGGTTATCAAACAGCTGTCTCTTTTATTCTTCACATCTGCTGCCCCTGTGTGTGAACATCAGGGAGGGAGAGTCCTCCAGGTGTTCAGTTTAAGCTCTGACATGTTTTTAAATGACTTTCCTGTCAGTGTGTGTGTGTGTGTGTGTGTGTGTGTGTGTGTGTGTGTGTGTGTGTGTGTGTGTGTGTGATCCCATTACAATCTCAAAGCACTTTTTCCAAAGCTGGCTACTCTAGATGTTTCATTTCTCTCTGAAAGGAATCAGCCTATCAGTGATCCGTGATGGTTCTAGCCCCACCCACATCACATTAAGCGTGTTAAACCCTTTAATGACTGCGTTTTTTTAAGTAAACATATATTTGTTACATTAAAGTATGAAGTCTCCAATGCAAAAGGACATTTTCTGGACAGAGGAGTGTGTCTTTGCAATGTGTGTTGTTTCTGGCTCCGCCCACATTCCTGCGCTGTAACACTTCTGAGACGTGAGTCATGAATCAGCTGAGTGCTGATGATCACAGCTCTGGAGTTTCACACTGTACCTGTGTGTCGCTCTCAGGCTTGTGCGAGGCTTTTATAAGAGGTGACGATTCATTTTCTCTGGTTTTCTCTCAGATCAGCACCAGGATACATCTGATGCTGCTTCCACTTCAGTTTAACAGTCATGACAGTTTAACCACAGACTAAAGGGATTTAAATATTTATGACAAATCATTTGTCCAATACTTTAATCCACGCCAAAGACATACGTTTTGTAAGTCAATTAAAAAAAAACAAGGAAAAATGTTTGGTGGCTAAATCTCGAAATTCTCCACTGGGCAGGTCACAAGGTGGGGTGAAAGGTAGGGCAATAAGATGGACACATGATGGTAGTTGGTAGAGCACTAGGCATGAGACTATGTAGAACAAGGTAGGGAAAAGGTTAGGGAACTGGGTAGGACAGTGGGTAGGTGACAGGATAGGACACTAGATAGGGCACAAAGTAGGGTACTGTAATTTTATACTGTAGGGAGCACAGTGAACAGGCGCCATTTTGGAATTCAGAGTATCTAAAAAGAGAGCATATTTGAGGTGGGTTGCATTTTGAGAGAACCTGAGAGAAATATTTTAATTAATTAATATTGAAATGAAAGTTTTCTGATTGAATGAAACCTCACTGATTTACAGCCCAGAGTTTCTGCCATTTCATTTCAAAAAAATTATTTTTGTAGCGGTATGAGATCATCAGTGCCCCCTGCTGGCGGACGAAATGCGATCGAAACATTCAGCAGGCCCTAATAATTTTTTAAGAAGAAAAGGGGTGGAGCGTATTGCTTGTTTGTGGTCTGGAAAATGTTTATGCCCACTTCATTCGTTGAAACTGAGGTTTCTGTTCTTTAATAAAACATCTTATATAAACTTATATAAAATATCTAATATAAACAAGGAAACTCGCTCCGCTGTAGTGTGACATGCTAACAGCTTGCTAATTATCACTAATGAATTACGATTCCTCCCTGAACGATTTTGAGCATTAGCTCTGGTATTAACTCCTGTCCCGGTTTGTCCTTTTGTGATTCAGCTTGCCCTCAGCGCTGACCCTATCAGAGGTCCGCCGTTAGCTGTTAGCACAGAGCAGGTAATAATAGCCGTGCTCCATTAACCTCAGCAGCCCTAATCTGCTCTCAGTCCATGCTCAGGTTCATACTTCTGCACTAAGGATTAACGGGAGACCTGATGGTCCACCATCGAGGTCACACTGCTGATGAGTCCAGTAAAGTCATTTTGTATGTGTGTGTGAAGAATTAGAGTGAATCCAAGTTACAGCTGAAGAGGAAATCACATGCACTGGACTGTTATTTGCTCACTCAGGACTGTACTCATTTACAGCAAGTCTGACTAGCCTGCTAGCTGTTAGCCTAACTGTAGCCTAGTCTATACTGGAGTTACACAAAGAATCATTAAAGTCTTTGCCATTGTTTGTACCATCTGCACAAGAAGGGTTTAAAAAAAGAACATTCTTACAACATTCGGAAAAACATCTGGAGAAACAGGTCGCTTATGAGCGTTAGCGGAGCGCTACTATGCTGTGATGTGTCTAAATGTTAGAAAATACAACACTGAAGAAACGCTGTGATGTAGCCATGGTTTGCTTTAGAACATTTTCAGAATGTTCAGCAAATAATAAAGAACTTCTACAAAGGTCAGGTTGTAATGTTTCAGAAACACTCAGAAAACGTCTGCTTTAAATAGCACTTACTGTAAAAACTGTTTTCTTCAGAACCGAATTAGAACATTTACTGAACAGGTTTTCTAAAAGAACACTTCTGTAACATCCAGACAACACCTACCCTGAGAATGACTATTACAAAGTTCAGTACATATTCCTGAGAAGATTTAAGGTTTCAAAAATAACGGTTCTGCAATGTTCAAAAAACATCTGTTGTAGTAAATGTTTGCACCAGAACGTTATTTTAAAGTTATATAAATGCTGAAAAAATATTCTGTCTTGTCAGTCTCAGTAAAAGGGGTGTGGCCTCTCTGTGCCGTATAGCTTGTGTCTAATCTCAGCTTGAGAACTTTACCTGAGAACGTTCAGGAAACCATTGAATAGGTTTAAAGTCAAGCTACAATGTTCTTGCATGCAGGGCCAATTGTTCACATGATTTTCTCCGATTATGGAACATTATTGGGATTATTTCATATTAATGCTCTTTCAGATGAAACATTCAATGCTAATCAACAATCAGCTTTAAAATAAGCAATATGAAAGATAAAGACTGTGTGTGTGTGTGTGTGTGTGTGTGTGTGTGTGTGTGTGTGTGTTTTAGAGAGCAGATGGGGGGGGGGGGGTCAACAAATAACATGAAAAGAAATTCAGGAATCGTCTGTGGACTTGTCCTAATACTAGATGGAAAGTTGGACTCGGGCTCTGCCTGATTAAAAATGTTCACATCAACGTGCCAAAAAACTGCAGCGTCGTCAGCCAAACTCACAGCGGTGATATGGAGCGGGCCGAGATTAGCGTAAATGCTCTCCGACAAAATCGTTTGCTAAACATTTACTCAACTCAGCGTGGGGAAGGAGGTTCCAGGCTTCACAACACAACCCAGATGTACATGGTGCCAATATTTATGACACATCCGGGTTTCAATCCTGTCAGTCTCAGTGAAGGAGGCGTGACCTCAGTGTGTGTCCTGTCAGTCTCAGTGAAGGAGGCGTGGTCTCAGAGTGTATGCTGTCAGTCTCAGTGAAGGAGGCGTGACCTCAGTGTGTATCCTGTCAGTCTCAGTGAAGGAGGCATGGTCTCAGAGTGTATCCTGTCAGTCTCAGTTAAGGAGGCGTGGTCTCAGAGTGTATCCTGTCAGTCTCAGTGAAGGAGGCGTGGTCTCAGAGTGTATCCTGTCAGTCTCAGTTAAGGAGGCGTGGTCTCAGAGTGTATCCTGTCAGTCTCAGTGAAGGAGGCGTGGTCTCAGAGTGTATCCTGTCAGTCTCAGTTAAGGAGGCGTGGTCTCAGAGTGTATCCTGTCAGTCTCAGTGAAGAAGGCGTGGTCTCAGAGTGTATCCTGTCAGTCTCAGTGAAGGAGGCGGGACCTCAGTGTGTATCCTGTCAGTATCATTGAAGGAGGCGTGGCCTCAGTCTGTCAGTCTCAGTGAAGGAGGCGGGACGTCAGTGTGCATCCTGTCAGTCTCAGTGAAGGAGGTGTGGCCTCAGTGTGTATCCTGTCAGTCTTGGTAAAGGAGGTGTGACCTCTGTGTATCCTGTGTATCCTGTCAGTCCCAGTGAGGGGGCGTGGCCTTAGTGTGTATCCTGTCAGTCTCAGTGAAGGGGGCGTGGCCTCAGTGTGCATCCTGTCAGTCTCAGTGAAGAAGGTGTGGCCTCAGTGTGTATCCTGTCAGTCTTGGTAAAGGAGGTGTGGCCTCTGTGTATCCTGTCAGTCTCATTAAAGGAGGGCGTGGCCTATATGTGTATCCTGTCAGTTTTAGTGAAGAGGCATGACATAGCTTGTATACCGGAAGTCTTATTAGAGCAGACTGGACGTGTTGCAGTGTTTGGGACAGAGCTGTTTATCTCAGCTGGTGTATGATGTGTTGTTTCTTCATCTTGACTGATTACATTTGAAACACAAGAGCAGCTGGATTGAGTTTAATGAGCAGTGAAGGACAAGAGTTTCCATTTGGAATTATGAGCACGAGTGTAAAGAGATTCTCCTCACACACTCTGTTTCTCTCTCTCGTTTATAATCCCGTCCCAGCACCGGGCGCTCTAATCGCATCGCTGCCGAAACACAAGCACGCCATGTGTGATGGAAAAAGATAAATAAATATCACGTTTTTTTCATTGTTTAGCATAAAGACTCCAATCAAACCAGGAAAGCAGGAGGAGTATTGTGCAGAAAAACTTTGTGCAGAAATGTTAATCTCGGTGAGTCGATTATCAGGGAGAAATAGAGAGAACAAATAGAGAGAATGATGTAATGAATGAATGAATAAATGATCCGGAGAGGGGTTTTGTTTAGGTTATGTGTCCTTAAGGACCTCAGCTGTTTCTATGAATTCTTTTTGACTAGTTTGTGTGTTTATACCCCCATGTGCCATTTATCTCTGTCGATATAAAGTTTGACAGCATCAGTTTTGCAAAATAATATACACAGTTAGATGTTCGCTGGAATTATCTGCCAAAATCCATACAGATAGTTTTTCCGTGTATCGTGCGTTGCTGGAGTGACTGAAAAGATCCGCTTTCATTACGAGAGCGGCCACTAGAGGCGAATCACTGATTATTTTCACACGTGAGGCTGCGTGTTGCACGGAGCGCATCATATTATATTTATTAGTCATAATTCATTAATTATATAATTATATTTATTAACAAATTTTTTCACATTTATTTCCTTTAGTAAATTTTCATGATTCAGTATTTTATACAGTATCTATTTTTAAATATTGGTTGATTACTCGGTTATCGGCAAGTAAGATCCAACCTAGCTGTCGATACCTGTGGCTTTAAAACAGTAAAGAAGGGGGTGTGGTTTGTACATACCACATACATGATATTTCACATTCATTACAATGGGAAATGTACCAGGAGATTTCCATTACATGGTTTTTACAATCTCTATACTTAGAGTTTATCTGTTGGTGTTATCTGTTAGACTGCACGTTTCCTGAAATTTAAGATATTTAAAGAATCTGACGTGATCACATCATCGATTCCTGATACATCGTTAGTCATCTCCAGGACTAATGGCTGAGCTGCATCACTGAGATTTGTGTGTGTGTCTATTATGTGCACATGTCATGAACATCTTTGCCTTACTATTTAAAACATACCTTCTTCTTCTTCTTATTATTATTTCTGCACTAATTCATTATTTTAATTCAAAAACGTCTGTGTGGGTTTTGTGTAGAGTGATTGGAACAGTTCTCCTGCAAAGCATGCTGGGAAAAGTTCTCATCATCATCATCATCATCATCATTATCATGTTCCCCTAAAGCTCTCAGATTCACCCTGTCTTTAGATTTTTTTTAAATCTCAGCAATCATCTGACGTGTGAGTGATCATCAGCTAAACTCCACACTCTTTCTGAAGGACAGCTGCTGTGAGCAGTGAGGACATGCAGATGAGGACAAACTCTTTGATCACAAATGCAGAATCGACTATATCAAAAACTGTCTGACTGACCGTCTCGAACCACTGCAAGAGAGAGACAGAGAGAGAGAGAGAGAGAAGAGGGTAAAAAAAAGAAGAGAAGGAAGACAAGGAGGTAGAGAGAAAGAGAAGGAGGATGCTGAAAAGGGGATGGAGGATTAGGAAAAATGAAAGGATGAAAATGAAAAGAAGGAGAAGGTTGTAATGGATAGGAAGAGGAGGAGGAAGAAGAGGAGGAAGAGTGTGAGGAAAAGAGGGAGGATAAAGAGAAAGAAGGATTAGGAAAAGAAGAATGAAGAGGAGGTTGATAAAGAGGAGGAGGGTGAAGAGGAAGGTGATGAAGTGAAAGAGGAGAATGATGATGAAGAGAGGGAAGAAGAAGGAGGAGAATAGGAAGATGAGGATGCAGAGGATGAGGAGGAGATTGAAGAGGAAAAGGATGCAGAGGAAAGAAGAAAAGGGATGAAGAAGTAGAAGGGAAATAGAAGGATGTGGAGGAAGAGGGGAAGGATAAAAAGAAATATAATAATGAAAATTAAGAGGATGCAGAGGAAAAGAATAAAAAAATAAAAAGAATTGTTGAAGGGGAGGATGATGAAGAGGAAGAGAAGGAAAAGGATAAAGAGTTGGCGAAGCAGATGTATGAGGAAGAGAAGGAGGATAAGGAGTAAGAGAAAGAGAGAGATGAAGAATATCCTGGGATGATGAAGAGAAGGAGGGGGGGATGAAGGGTGATAGCTTTGGTAATCAGTATAAATAGAGAAGTAGTGATGTGAATTGAATTGAATTGTAATCCCTCAATGGCGACCTCTAGGGGTCAATCATTACATTACACAATTCTATAAAGTTCAGTGGGCGTTCGACTGTCTGCATTAATCTGTGTTTTCTCTACGTTTTGTTCTTTTGCGCAGGTGAGTTTCTGAGTTTTTTTGAAAACACTCTCCCAAATGGATACATTTAAAAACTATGGACCGAAAGAGAAATCAGAGATATTCAACAACGATTACATATTTTTTGATGCAGACATGTAACCTGTTCCACTCAAGACAAACCACTTTAGAGTCTCACGTTGCACTCGAACATGACTCCACATCTCCGCTAAACACATCCGCACTTCTGGGATAGCGTTCCTTGGATAGTGTTCTGAGGATAGTTTTCCTGGTATAGTGTTATGTGCAGTATTTATGATACATGTATTTCAAATATAAAATAGGATTTAGTTATTTGTATTAGAGAGAGTTGATTAAAAACAGCTTCATATTGTGCATCAAACAACTGGTGTTTAGTATTTTTGTGGTTTACTGTAAAATACTTTGTAAGCAGTTCTACATGATGACATCATAAAAATGCAGCCTCTGATTGGTTCCTACTCAGTATTTTGCTGACTTGTTGAAATCAGAACAGAAAATTGATCCATGTGGAAGAAGGTGGTGAAGGTCAGAAACCTGCAGCTGCCAGCTTTCAAATAGGGCCTGATGATTGATAAATAAATATTTGATTGTTGGATATTGTACCCTAATTAAAGTAGCTGTTTAATAGGATCGTAATTTTGCACACTATTGCATGAATGACTGCTGACACACAATATATTATTATATTTATGATTAAAAATCAAATGATTTATTAGTAAGAAAGTATTTGCTATGACTGCATCAGTCGTCTTCCTCTGAATGACTTGTTTGTCAGTGACTCAGTGATACTGATGTAAAGCAGACCTTCGTTACCAAACACCAAGTAAATAAATTAGGATATAATTAAGATTCATTCACAAACTGTTCCACATTCAACTGTTGGTTACTTTAAAACTGACCTTCATGTGGGAGATCACTGGGACACGGATGTGAATATTTGATCTGTTAACTGTTTGCATGTGTCAGATTTATTGTGTAAATCGACCAGAGAAAAGCTGCTGCTATCAAACATTGTTTACTGAATCAACGGAGTCGACTTGATTGAAGGTTTGTGAAGAAATTTCATGCTTCCATGTAAAAGTATTTTTTTAGTATTTTTAAAATACAGTAGTTTATCAGGATACATGGTGTGGCTGCTTTACTTTGTATTTTATTTAGATAAATTTAAAGTAAAAGCCCCTCCCTGGTTCTGAGGATAGTGTTCCTGGGATATACTGTGGATCCAGACAGGATATTAAATATAAGAAAGGTATATTATACTGTGAATGCTAGAAAACTGTGGTACTACAGTTATGTACTGAGTAAGAAGATGAGTATGATCAGCGATTCTCTGCTTGTCCTCTGTCTTCCAGGATTCAAATATAAAACACAAACTTTCATCTCATACAAATTAAACAAGGTCATGTTTTTATTATCGATTTCCAGCTGAATGCCGGCGCTGAGAAGATGTAGATCTGCCTGTGGAGTAAATCTGTCCACGTGACTACGTCATAAAATAACCAAAGAAAAAGAAAAAAACAATAGAAAACAGTAAAGACTTCTCCCTGTTTCTGCCCTGGAGGAGATGTGAACACCTCAGTGAACACCTCAGTGAACACCCCAGTGAACACCCCAGTGAACACCTCAGTGAACACCTCAGTGAACACCCCAGTGAACACCTCAGTGAACACCCCAGTGAACACCTCAGTGAACACCTCAGTGCTACTGCAGTGGAATTGTTTGTGTCTATAACCTTGGGGATGCTAATTTGGTGTCAGATTCAGGCAGCTGTGAGGATGCACGTGAGTGTCGCACGGCTGCAAGTCGACACGTGATTGGCTGGATGACGCTGATATCACATCCTGTCCCTGCACAAGTGAGGTGGTGGTGGTGTTTTGGGCAATAAGCTTCAGAAGGAGAACAACAGTTCATAATGGGAGGCAAATAGGACAAATATCAAACAGCACAGAAAGAGGTGTGTGTGTGTGTGTGTGTGTGTGCGTGCGTGCGTGCGTGCGTGCGTGCGTGCGTGCGTGTGTTGAAGAATAAATGCTAAATACGTTCAGTTAATCAAATGTAATAATCATGTAACACCAGCAAGCTTGTTAGAAACACTGCAGGATGATCTCCAGACTCAGAAATGTATTGCGTATGAGAAACTAGACTGAGTAAAAACTGTCTCTGAATGTGATATTAAGCACAGAGGTGGATTACTGAAGCTCTGGGGTTGTTCTGTGAAGTTCTCTAGGTTCTGCTAAATATGGTTATAACCTACTGCAAATAGATAGACTGAAATCACTATAGCCAATACCACCCTTACCAACACTCTGAACACCACCACCTTCACCACCACCATGACCACTAAATTCACCACAATATTTACAAACACCCTAAACTCCATTCACCTGAACACCACCCTCACCAGAACCCCCACCCACACTTCCACCCTCACCAGCACTCTTACCATCACTCTGACCATCACTTCAACCATAACCATCCTGGCTATCATTCCACCCCTAATCTTACCACCAACCTGACCAGTATTCTGACCACTACCCTGACCAGCATCACTTTGACCAGCACCATCAGCACCAACTCCCTCACTGCTACACTGACTAGCACACTAACCATCACACTTAACCATGTACCCTAAACAGCACTCTGACCACCACAACCCTGACCCCCACCTTCACCAGCACACTGACAACCACCCTCACCACAACCCTAAATACCACCACACTGACAACCACCCTCACCACAACCCTAAATACCACCACACTGACAACCACCCTCACCACAACCCTAAACACCACCACACTGACAACCATCCTGACCACAACCCTAAACATCACCACACTGACAACCACCCTCACCACAACCCTAAATACCACCACACTGACAACCACCCTCACCACAACCCTAAATACCACCACACTGACAACCACCCTCACCACAACCCTAAATACCACCACACTGACAACCACCCTCACCACAACCCTAAATACCACCACACTGACAACCACCCTCACCACAGCCCTAAATACCACCACACTGACAACCACCCTCACCACAACCCTAAATACCACCACACTGACAACCACCCTCACCACAACCCTAAACACCACCACACTGACAACCACCCTCACCACAACCCTAAACACCACCACACTGGCAACCACCCTTACCACAACCCTAAACACCACCACACTGACAACCATCCTGACCACAACCCTAAACATCACCACACTGACAACCACCCTCACCTGTAGGGCGGGGAACCACCCACTGGTCCAACGGCGGTTTCCAGAGGCGTGGCGAAGGATTCTCGCGCGTTCTAATCTTTCCTTTCACATTAGATAATAAGATTTGGATTAATGTATTACTTCATTTTTTGTTATTGACCTCTTATCTGACTCCATTTAGATAAAACAATAAATATTTGCATAGGTTATTATTTTACTAATAGTATAATTTTGATGGATGTTTGTCTAGTTATTCTGATTAAGCTCTGGCATTACACTCGTTCATTCGGTTCACACAGTCGCACAAGATCCTAGTATAGGCCTTATAATTAATATACTGGTCTACGGTCATAAGCGAATCAGTATTGGTCGCTGCCAGAGGTTGGACTATATGCTTAAGCGGCCGCTTTCTGCGTGCTCAACTTTAAACATACTTTATTTAGTCCCCTTAGAGGTGACACTTAATTATTACAACAATTATTTCTAACCACAGATAATGAATAGAATAATATTGAAATAATCAGAGGTTGAGGCTGACCCTATTTAGAGTGATTAGAAATGTTACTCTAAACGGACATACATATTGTTAGCCTCCACGCTTCTAAGTACACTTAAACTAACGCCAAGTGCTAGTCGTATCTCTAAAATCCTCAGTTGATGTATTATTCACTATCTAACTGGGATTTAGGCCGATTCTAGCCTGATATTCAGTCCTTACGGTAACTGCGGATGCAACGTTATTACTTGCAGTGTCAACATTTACCGAGCAACACAGAATAAATCAAACATAACAATTTATTAACCAGGTAAGAAAATCACAATTTAAAGTCAATTTATAGTTCAATTAAAATATAACATAAATACAAACCAATAGTATTTACATTTAAACAAGAAATATAAAACCTTTCATACCTGGGACAAGACGACACACAGTAATCGTGTGGGATATCTGTTTACAGATTCCCTGAATTGTTGGTCAGTTCTCCTTAAATACCCAGATAGAGTAAGCATTATGTAAACATTATTTAGCAATGGAAGTTTGCATTGATTGGTTCTTACAGACCTGTGGGAGGCACCTCGCCTGTATACATCTGTAGTGGGGCACGCCCCTTGTATAGAGTTATGTTTTCTTTAACTTTATTAAAACCTTTTTTTATTATTTGTTCTATTGCTGTGGGAATGTGACCTGTGTACCAGTCGCGATAAACCTTTGTAAAGAAATTAAACATGAACATTTTCTGTCGTTATTTACATGTGATATGACCTTTCTTACACATAATCATCTGGTGTGCTGTAGAATGTCCTGTGTTCAGGATGTAACAGGAAAAGGAGGGGTAGAGGGGTCAGACATTTGTCTGCAGATCTACCATTTGTATGGAGATGTGTTGTTTGAAGGCCAAGGGTAGCTCTCCGGGGAGCCTACTGTATTCCAGATAGCGTCCTGGTTCTCGAGAGGGGTGTTGGCCCCCTGCCGTGAGTCCTGGAGGAAATGTGTTGTGTCATAAAAAGTTCTCTTGATGTCCTTGTTGCTTCGGGCATCTTCAGGGCCCACACCCTGGCCCCCACCCTGCTCTCTCGGGCATCCATACTGTGTTCTCGGGGAGGGCCGCCCTTTTGGTCAGGATCAATCAAATGTCTTACAGTTTCCCCACTTGGCCCCGTGGGCGAATTTGAATAGGGTACCTGCGGGGTCAGATAAAGCACTTTTTTATTTATTTATTTATTTATTTATTTATTTTTATTCATTTATTTTTTAGAGTCTTTGGGACACGGGTATCTGCAGTGGGCTGAGGGCAAGGGCAGCGTGTGTGGATTCTTGTGTAGATCGTAGGAGGTGTCTGAAGTAACAACACTGGAACATGGTGAAGGTGAAGATCAGGGCACTGCCAATGGCACATCCCCGGAACATCCAGTCCCACCAGGTGTAGGTGTACTGTGCTGACCGAGTGGATGAACTGGATAAAAGTTGTGCAGTCTTTCGTGCCAGGTTGGTTTCAACCTGTGCTTGGTTTAGGTGGTATTCAGTTTGCAGGATCAGTCTTTGTGTCAGGTCCATCGCATCAACCATAGCTTGGGTGCCTTGCTCATAGAAAGTATCATCCCACCATGGTGAGGTCTCTGTGTCCAGTGGCATTCTTCCTAAAATGTTGACTTGGCCCATTGAAAAGTCCTCTGTCACTTCCAAACAGAACGAGTGATTAGCAGAGCAGGTCAGTCCTCCGTAGGTAAAGGAATTCATTTCACTGACAACGCACCACTGTGTGTGAGACACCTGGACAACATCAGAATAACCATGCAGTGACTGAACATTAATAAGTTTGGTGTTGTTGGGAGAGAAAGGTTGCAAAGTGTTACATGTACAGATAACATAATTGTGCGTTTCATGGCAACATGTGCGACTGGTAAACAAGGTCTCAGTACCCTTTTGTGTCATGTATCCAGTGAGGTGATCCCATTTAATTACCTGATCCTTCACTACCATGCCAATCGAGCGTATGGTAGTGGAATTTTGAAAAACCTGATCTGGGTGTATCAAAGGAAAACTGACGAAAAACCCAATACATCCATTACATTCATTTCCTGTAAACATCATTATGGTGGATAGTAACTCAGAATATCTTACATTTTTAATTTTTCCTGATTCATACCACCTATGTAGATCTAAGATGTCTATGAGGTCATTCAAAACATGTCTAGGTGTTTTGTACAGGCGAAGATCTAGGATTTCTTGTCTAGCAGCAGTGAATAGATCTTGTGCATATGTCCTACAGGCTAAGTCACGTTCAATGGTACGGGTTTGATTGAATAGTGTGTGGCTGATCGCAAGAAGCGCCTGCGCTTCGGATCGAACCACTTTTATGATATTTTCATTGCTATTTGTGATATGTTGAAAACCAGTGGCCACCTGGTTCGCAAACCATGTTGAGAATTGTGATTGTTTGGTAATTTTGTAGTTATTGTAGAGCAATGGAATTAACTGAGCCGAAGAGACCTGCTATGTTTCCGAGCAGGTCTCGCTTTGAGCGTGCAGGTGAGATTTGCACGGCAAGTCTGTTTTTGTAGTCATAAATTAAATCATCGATTCGTGACTGTAGCCATGCATAGGTCTTATCATTGTAATCACAGTGATTGATATAAGCAGTTAGGATGTTGGAAATGTTGTATGATACATGTGTCATCACTAGATTCACATCATGAAATAATGTCTTGTTAATATTCCCTTTAATCAGTCCACCAGGAGGAATAGGATATAGTTTTGGACATTCCTTTGGTTTGCTATATCCACAAGTGGTTAAATTAAAACAATGTTTCATTATCCATGAGCAATTCTGTGGCCCGGTGTAATTATCTGGGTCATTGACACATTTTCCCACGCAATACATGCCTTCTCTCCGGCTAGTCCAGACAAAGGCTTCAGGTTGATTGTTATGAGGTACATATGAAGTTATATCAAATTGATATTCGGTATAACTCATATGCGTAGTGTTGATTGTTTCAGTGTGTGTACACCTATATATTGCGGGTTCTAAATTTTTGGTTAAATAACAGATTTTAGGATCTAATCCATTGTTGATTTTTTCGTAGAGAGTGCGCATGCTCCCAATTTTTGCTCCTGGTTCTGCTTTAAGTTGATACCAGGCCGTTATGTTGTGAAAAGATGTGCGTGCCGGTGTGTCACCTGAAATGTTTACTATAGGGAGATGGTCGGAGCCTACTTTACAGCAAATTCTAGTTGCGCAATTTGGTTCCGGTACTACTCCGGGAGGCCACGTGACTAGTTCTCTGGTTGAAAGTGTACTGGAAAATGTGGATGACCTCTTAGTGTATTTCCATACCCATCTCCCACATTCCAGTGTGTGTGTGAGTGAAACCCTTTGACCCAGCTTGATGCAAGTGGGTCCAGAAACTTTCCTCTCGTCCGGTCTCCATGGAATTGCTGCAGTCAACCTAGGAGATGAAACAGAGAGAAACTTTAGTAATTATTGATTAGCAGAACCTTTGAAGATTTTGCACTGGGACATGTGGTACCATTTCAACTTTCCCTTGACACTTATGGCCACACAACTATTGCATAAAGCTTTTATCTCATGTGGTCCATGCCATCTGGGTGTGAATGGACCCTGTTTTATAAACACCCGAATCATGATCATGTCACCCTCGGTAAATTTGATCTCAGAGGTTGGGTTAAATTGTGCATCATTCATCAGGTCTGACTGTTGCTGTTTAAGGGTGGTTTGTGTTTGTAACACTGCCAATCTTTGTTGTAATTGTGTTAGCACAGTCTGTTGTTTTGCAAGCACAAGGGGTCCCAGATCTGCTGGGGTGATTTCTGGGTCTATGGGTAGTTTCATGACTCTGCCTGTCATGAGTTCAA
Source organism: Silurus lanzhouensis (assembly GCA_039877035.1). NCBI lineage: Eukaryota > Metazoa > Chordata > Actinopteri > Siluriformes > Siluridae > Silurus > Silurus lanzhouensis. The sequence continues at coordinate 7,600 of JBCEWE010000579.1, read as the reverse complement.
ACGGGCTGATGCCTGTGGCTTTTGATGGGGTTGCTCGCAAGACTGTCAGAACTGTTGGCAGTGCATCAGTCCACCTGTTTTGATGTTGCATTATTTGTTTGGAGATGCTTTCTTTTATCGAACGATTTGCCCGTTCCACCATACCTGAGCTTTGCGGCCTGTAGGGAATGTGAAATCTTTGTTTGATATGTAGCATTTCACATATGTGTTTCATTATCTGACCTGTGAAGTGTGTTCCTTGGTCAGACTCAATCTGAGTCGGTGTTCCCCAGATTGGCAAGATTTGATTTGCCATTACTCGTGCCACGGTGCGTGCGCTGTTGTCGCGAGTTGGAATTGCGTCTACCCATTTAGAGAATTTATCAATTATGACGAGACAATAGCGATATCCCCCCTTGGCAGTGGGTAATGGACCAATAAAATCTAGCTGTAAGAATTCCCATGGTCCTTTGGGTGGTTCTGGGCGACACAAGTTTGTACGTCCAGTTCTACCCTGGTTGATGGTGGCACATATGAGACATGTGTTGCACCATCTCTCAATGTCTGATGCCATTTTTGCCACCAGAAGTTTTTCTGTATCAGCTGTTGTGTTTTGGGAGCTGATACATGTGCATAATCATGGTATAATTTAATCACTGGTTTCTGGAGGGCCTCTGGAACGATGTATTTCCCATCTCTGAGTTTATGTTTTGATTTCGTTTCCAGTTTATGGCCCTCGGTAGAATACCAGGATACGTTTTAATTATTGCTCTATATGAGATTTAGTCCCTTTTCTTTTAACAGAACAAGGGTGTTTTTTAGCTTTAAATGCGGCTGTTTCTATGAGTTCCTCCTCTATACTGCTTCTTTAATGTCCCTGAGAATCCATGTTTCCTCTAAATTCTTATGCCCCACCGGATTGATACGGTCTCCGGTCTAACAATGGGCATACCGGCCCGTTCTAATTTATGTGTCTATATTGGGTTTGCAAAACTTTCCCTCAACACTTCTAATAGGCAAAAAGGAACGAACTTACCATAGCAGCTGTAGGCAGGGAAGGAGAAGATCAAACCTCATATCTTCTGTGGGAATCCAAACTGAGTGGTCGCATCGGAAGGATGTCACTCGCCTGTGCAGGTAGAGATCACGTCGGGGTCACCAACTTTGTAGGGCGGGGAACCACCCACTGGTCCAACGGCGGTTTCCAGAGGCGTGGCGAAGGATTCTCGCGCGTTCTAATCTTTCCTTTCACATTAGATAATAAGATTTGGATTATTGTATTACTTCATTTTTTGTTATTGACCTCTTATCTGACTCCATTTAGATAAAACAATAAATATTTGCATAGGTTATAATTTTACTAATAGTATAATTTTGATGGATGTTTGTCTAGTTATTCTGATTAAGCTCTGGCATTACACTCGTTCATTCGGTTCACACAGTCGCACAAGATCCTAGTATAGGCCTTATAATTAATATACTGGTCTACGGTCATAAGCGAATCAGTATTGGTCGCTGCCAGAGGTTGGACTATATGCTTAAGCGGCCGCTTTCTGCGTGCTCAACTTTAAACATACTTTATTTAGTCCCCTTAAAGGTGACACTTAATTATTACAACAATTATTTCTAACCACAGATAATGAATAGAATAATATTGAAATAATCAGAGGTTGAGGCTGACCCTATTTAGAGTGATTAGAAATGTTACTCTAAACGGACATACATATTGTTAGCCTCCACGCTTCTAAGTACACTTAAACTAACGCCAAGTGCTAGTCGTATCTCTAAAATCCTCAGTTGATGTATTATTCACTATGTAACTGGGATTTAGGCCGATTCTAGCCTGATATTCAGTCCTTACGGTAACTGCGGATGCAACGTTATTACTTGCAGTGTCAACATTTACCGAGCAACACAGAATAAATCAAACATAACAATTTATTAACCAGGTAAGAAAATCACAATTTAAAGTCAATTTATAGTTCAATTAAAATATAACATAAATACAAACCAATAGTATTTACATTTAAACAAGAAATATAAAACCTTTCATACCTGGGACAAGACGACACACAGTAATCGTGCGGGATATCTGTTTACAGATTCCCTGAATTGTTGGTCAGTTCTCCTTAAATACCCAGATAGAGTAAGTATTATGTAAACATTATTTAGCAATGGAAGTTTGCATTGATTGGTTCTTACAGACCTGTGGGAGGCACCTCGCCTGTATACATCTGTAGTGGGGCACGCCCCTTGTATAGAGTTATGTTTTCTTTAACTTTATTAAAACCTTTTTTTATTATTTGTTCTATTGCTGTGGGAATGTGACCTGTGTACCAGTCGCGATAAACCTTTGTAAAGAAATTAAACGAACATTTTCTGTCGTTATTTACATGTGATATGACCTTTCTTACACATAATCATCTGGTGTGCTGTAGAATGTCCTGTGTTCAGGATGTAACAGGAAAAGGAGGGGTAGAGGGGTCAGACATTTGTCTGCAGATCTACCATTTGTATGGAGATGTGTTGTTTGAAGGCCAAGGGTAGCTCTCCGGGGAGCCTACTGTATTCCAGATAGCGTCCTGGTTCTCGAGAGGGGTGTTGGCCCCCTGCCGTGAGTCCTGGAGGAAACGTGTTGTGTCATAAAAAGTTCTCTTGATGTCCTTGTTGCTTCGGGCATCTTCAGGGCCCACACCCTGGCCCCCACCCTGCTCTCTCGGGCATCCATACTGTGTTCTCGGGGAGGGCCGCCCTTTTGGTCAGGATCAATCAAATGTCTTACAACCACAACCCTAAACATCACCACACTGACAACCACCCTTACCACAACCCTAAACACCACCACACTGACAACCATCCTGACCACAACCCTAAACATCACCACACTGATAACCACCCTCACCACAACCCTAAATACCACCACACTGACAGCCATCCTGACCACAACCCTAAACATCACCACACTGACAACCACCCTCACCACAACCCTAAACACCACCACACTGATAACCACCCTCACCACAACCCTAAACACCACCACACTGACAACCACCCTTACCACAACCCTAAACACCACCACACTGACAACCACCCTCACCACAACCCTAAATACCACCACACTGACAACCATCCTGACCACAACCCTAAACATCACCACACTGACAACCACCCTCACCACAACCCTAAACACCACCACACTGATAACCACCCTCACCACAACCCTAAACACCACCACACTGACAACCACCCTTACCACAACCCTAAACACCACCACACTGACAACCACCCTCACCACAACCCTAAACATCACCACACTGACAACCACCCTCACCACAACCCTAAACACCACCACACTGACAACCACCCTCACCACAACCCTAAACACCACCACACTGACAACCACCCTCACCACAACCCTAAACACCACCACACTGACAACCACCCTCACCACAACCCTAAACACCACCACACTGACAACCACCCTCACCACAACCCTAAACACCACCACACTGATAACCACCCTCACCACAACCCTAAACATCACCACACTGGCAACCACCCTCACCACAACCCTAAACACCACCACACTGACAACCACCCTCACCACAACCCTAAACACCACCACACTGACAACCACCCTCCCCACAACCCTAAACACCACCACACTGACAACACCCTCACCACAACCCTAACATCACCACACAGACAACCACCCTCACCACAACCCTAAACACCACCACACTGACAACCACCCTCACCACAACCCTAAACACCACCACACTGATAACCACCCTCACCACAACCCTAAATACCACCACACTGACAACCACCCTCACCACAACCATAAACACCACCACACTGATAACCACCCTCACCACAACCTTAAACACCACCACACTGACAATCACAATCATCACAAACTTAAACACCACCACACTGACAACCACCCTCACCACAACCCTAAACATCAACACACTGACAATCACCCTCATCACAACCTTAAACACCACCACACTGACAACCACCCTCACCACAACCCTAAATATCACCACACTGACAACCACCCTCACCACAACCCTAAACACCACCACACTGATAACCACCCTCACCACAACCCTGAACACCACCACACTGACAACCACCCTTACCACAACCCTAAACACCACCACCCTGACAACCACCCTCACCACAACCCTAAACACCACCACACTGACAACCACCCTCACCACAACCCTAAACACCACCACACTGACAACCACCCTCACCACAACCCTAAACACCACCACACTGATAACCACCCTCACCAAAACCCTAAATACCACCACACTGACAACCACCCTCACCACAACCCTAAACACCACCACACTGACAACCACCCATCACAACCTTAAACACCACCACACTATAACCACCCTCACCACAACCTAAACACCACCACACTGACAACCACCCTCATCACAACCTTAAACACCACCACACTGATAACCACCCTCACCACAACCTTAAACACCACCACACAGACAACCACCCTCACCACAATCTTAAACACCACCACACTGATAACCACCCTCACCACAACCCTAAACACCACCACACTGACAACCACCCTACACAACTAACACCACCACACGATAACCACCCTCACCACAACCTAAACACCACCACACTGACAACCACCCTCACCACACCCTAAACACCACCACACTGAAACCCCCTCCACACCCTAAATACCACCACACTACAACCACCCTCACCACACCCTAACACCACCACCTGACAACCACCCTCATCACAACCTTAACACCACCACACTGACAACCACCTCACCACAACCCTAAACACCACCACACTGACAACCACCCTTACCACAACCCTAAACACCACCCACCCTGACAACCACCCTCACCACAACCCTAAACACCACCACACTGATAACCACCCTCACCACAACCTTAAACACCACCACACTGGCAACCACCCTCACCACAACCCTAAACACCACCACACTGACAACCACCCTCACCACAACCCTAACACCACCACACTGATAACCACCTCACCACACCCAAACCCACACACTGACAACCACCCTTACCACAACCTAAACACCACCACCTGATAAACCACCCTCACCACAAACCTAAACACCACCACACTGACAACCACCCTCATCACAACCTTAAACACCACCACACTGCAACCACCTCACCACAACCCTAAACACCACCACACTGACAACCACCCTTACCACAACCCTAAACACCACCACCCTGACAACCACCCTCACCACAACCCTAAACACCACCACACTGATAACCACCCTCACCACAACCTTAAACACCACCACACTGGCAACCACCCTCACCACAACCCTAAACACCAACCACACTGACAACCACCCTCACCACAACCTAAACACCACCACAACTGATAACCACCCTCACCACAACCCAAACACCCACACTGACAACCACCCTTACCACAACCCTAAACACCACACACTGATAACCACCCTCACCACAACCCTAAACACCACACACTGACAACCACCCTCACCACAACCCTAAACACCACCACACTGATAACCACCCTCACCACAACCCTAAATACCACCACCACTGACACCACCCTCACCACAACCCTAACACCACCACACTGACAACCACCTCATCACAACCTTAAACACCACCACACTGACAACCACCCTCACCACAACCCTAAACACCACCACACTGACAACCACCTTACCACAACCCTAAACACCAACACCCTGACAACCACCCTCACACAACCCTAAACACCACCACACTGATAACCACCCTCACCACAACCTTAAACACCACCACACTGGCAACCACCCTCACCACAACCCTAAACACCACCACACTGACAACCACCCTCACCACACCCTAAACACACCACACTGACAACCACCCTCCCCACAACCCTAAACACCACACACTGACAACCACCTCATCACAACCCTAAACATCACCACACAGACAACCACCCTCACACCCCTAAACACCACCACTGACAACCACCTCACCACAACCCTAAACACCACCACACTGATAACCACCCTCACACAACCCTAATACCACACTGACAACCACCCTCACCACAACCATAAACACCACCACACTGATAACCACCCTCACCACAACCTAACACCACCACACTGACAATCACAATCATCACAAACTTAAACACACCACCACTGACAACCACCCTCACCACAACCCTAAACATCAACACACTGACAATCACCCTCATCACAACCTTAAACACACCACACTGACAACCACCCTCACCACAACCCTAAATATCACACACTGACACACCCTCACCACAAACCCTAAACACCACCACACTGATAACCACCCTCACCACAACCCTGAACACCACCACACTGACAACCACCCTTACCACAACCCTAAACACCACCACCCTGACAACCACCCTGACAACCACCCTCACCAAACCCTAAACACCACCCACTGACAACCACCCTCACCACAACCCTAAACACCACCACACTGACAACCACCCTCACCAAACCCTAAACACCACCACACTGATAACCACCCTCACCAAAACCTAAATACCACCACACTGACAACCACCTCCACAACCCTAAACACCAACCACACTGACAACCACCTCATCACAACCTTAAACACCACCACACTGATAACCACCTCACCAACCTTAAACACACCACACTGACAACCACCCTCATCACAACCTTAAAACACACCACACTGATAACACCCTCAACCACAACCTTAAACACCACCACCTGACAACCACCCTCACCACAACCTTAAACACCACACACTGATAACCACCCTCACCACAACCCTAAACACCACCACTGACAACCACCCTTACCACAACCTAAACACCACCACACTGATAACCACCTCACCACAACCCTAAACACCACCCACTGATAACACCCTTACCACAACCCTAAACACCACCACTGATAACACCCTCACACAACCCTAAATACCACCAACTGACAACCACCCTCACCACAACCCTAAACACCCCACACTGACAACCACCCTCATCACAACCTTAAACACACCACACTGACAACCACCCTCACCAACCCTAAACACCACCACACTGACAACCACCCTTACCACAACCCTAACACCACCACCCTCACCACAACCCTAAACACCACCACACTGACAACCACCCTCACCACAACCCTAAACACCACCACACTGACAACACCTCACCACAACCCTAAACACCACCACACTGATAACCACCTCACCAAAACCCTAAATACCACCACACTGACAACCACCCTCACCACAACCTAAACACCACACACTGACAACCACCCTCATCACAACCTTAAACACCACCACACTGATAACCACCCTCACCACAACTTAAACACCACCACACTGACAACCACCTCATCACAACCTTAAACACCACCACACTGATAACCACCTCACCACAAACTTAAACCACCACTGACAACCACCTCATCACACTTAAACCACCACACTGATAACCACCTCACACAACCTTAAACACCACCACACTGACAACCACCCTCACCACAACCTTAAACACCACCACACTGATAACC
>JBCEWE010000112.1:236797-239248 GCA_039877035.1 Silurus lanzhouensis | reverse complement strand
GTATAATACATTTCTCTTCTTCTGTAGGTATAAAAAAGTCTAACTCAGATGTATGAACGTGTGCAGAGCTACACACGTGTTTTACCAGTCCAACTCGGCTGTAACAGTTTCCCTCTGAACAACCAATCAGAGGACGGAACAGTGCTGACGCTATTCTGGGCCAGTGATCTGCTCTGTGAGGAGAATCTGAAATCTGATTGGATAAAGAAACAGAGCTGTTGGTAATATTCTCGATGGTAAAAGTCCAGCAGTACTGATTCTGAAGGTTCTGAGTAGATTAGATTCACATGGCAGCACATAGAGGCTGAAATCTGATTGGACAAAAATATAACATCCACATCCACGTACTGAAGCAGTGCAGCCGAGAAAAACACTCCCACATGAGAAGAAATTAATACAATTTCATGGAACAAATATTAGAGTTTAGGTTGTAAATGTAGGTCAGAGCTTCTGATAGTGTTTAGACCAGCAGAGAAGTGTTTACTGACCTCTGACCCTGACCGCCCACGACTGGAGTGTAGCATTACTGAAACATGGCATCGTGATTAAACTGGTTATACTTCACTGTGGAAAAAAAAATAAAAATATAAAAAAACATTCTAAAAAACAATCTAAGAACATGGTATTTGTCAGTGGAGTTGATGCTAACCAGCATGCTAACAGAGTCTTTTATTAAACCTGAAGCTATCCACCTCTATAACCTGAGTCTCAAAAAAGTAATGTACAGTGGAACCCGCTTATCTCGACCTCGGTTTCCTCGACAACCCTATTAAGTCGACGTTTTTGAAGTGGAACCGCCAAATTCTCGCTTTTTCTAAGCATTTTTTATCGGTTATGTCGACTTTTTTATGTCGCCGAACCCTAATATCTCGAGCACAAGAGGGGAAAAATTTGCCATTTAACGTCGGTTATCTCGGTGCAGCCGCAGAAGAACTCGCGGAAGTGGCGGAAAAAATCAAGTCTTACAGCTGCTACAGGTGTTGTGTTGTATACTGGTGAATCTCTGCTGTTAGTTAGTGCTAGTGTTCGTAGTGTTAGTAGTGTTAGTAGTGTTAGTAGTGTTGGTAGTGTTGGTAGTGTTAGTAGTGTTGGTAGTGTTGGTAGTGTTGGTAGTGTTGGTAGTGTTGGTAGTGTTGGTAGTGTTAGTAGTGTTGGTAGTGTTGGTAGTGTTAGTAGTGTTGGTAGTGTTAGTAGTGTTAGTAGTGTTAGTAGTGTTGGTAGTGTTGGTAGTGTTGGTAGTGTTAGTAGTGTTGGTAGTGTTGGTAGTGTTAGTAGTGTTAGTAGTGTTGGTAGTGTTGGTAGTGTTGGTAGTGTCGGTAGTGTCGGTAGTGTTAGTAGTGTTGGTAGTGTTCGTAGTGTTGGTAGTGTTCGTAGTAAAAAAAAAGCCTCTTGACTTCTTGACTTCTAGTGTTGGTAGTGTTAGTAGTGTTCGTAGTGTTAGTAGTGTTAGCAGGGGCGCGGCGCGGCTTTGGGAAGAAAAGCGCAGGCGTTGAGAGAGTGCCGGTGGGAAGAGAGAGAGAGAGTGAGAGAGTGCCGGTGGGAAGAGAGAGAGAGAGTGAGAGAGTGCCGGTGTGAAGAGAGAGAGAGAGTGAGAGAGTGCCGGTGGGGAAGAGAGAGAGAGAGTGAGAGAGTGCCGGTGGGAAGAGAGAGAGAGAGTGAGAGAGTGCCGGTGGGAAGACACGTACCGGGATACGCATGCGCGATAACAACGACCGCCGTGAAGCAACATATACCAACAATAACGGACAGTGAGAGTGTGGAAGTTTAAATAGGAGCTGGTGATGATGATAAACGAGCACCATATGTGCGCGATTGAAGCGGAGCTTCAGAGAAAGCGGCCGAGAAAACACCTGACACGCTGAAGGGGGCCGAAGGGGGCGTGGCAGGTGGATTCCTGACGGATAAACATGTACTGTATGTATTTTTATAGCATGACTTCATCAAACAAATCAAATAAAACAAAACAAACCCTTCAAAAACACGTGCATGCACATTCTCATTTATTAACGCACATCATGTACATAAAGAAATTTCAAGCACGTTAATATATTGCCGCCATTTTGATTTTCGTTTATCTCCATCATCGGTTACCTCGATGCTTTTTGGTGACCCCCTACGACATCGACATAACCAGGTTCCACTGTATATGCATAGATATTTTCACCATTAAACCATTAAAATTTGTTAACCTGACAGGATTTACATTTTTAATCATAACCTGACAGGATGTTTGTAATTATTCATACTTTCCCCCTATAAACTTAGCCAACTTGCTAACATGTCATATCAATAGGACACGAATGAGTGTTCAATTTTCATTTAATAATGAAGTAACAATTAGCTAATAGATGAACTCATATTTTAGAAAACCTGACAGGATTCTAAGTCATGCTTAATAGTAATCTTTAGGAAAAATTTGCAATATAACAAAAATTAGATAATGTAACAGGA
>JBCEWE010000112.1:209297-231797 GCA_039877035.1 Silurus lanzhouensis | reverse complement strand
AAGTTTGTGCTTTAATAAAAAGGATCTGTTTAAGTGTCACGCTGATAAATAGACGTCAAGTCATTAATATCACGGCTGTCAATCGATTAGAATATTTAATGGCAATTAATCACATGATTGTCACGAGTTAACTCACAATTAATCATACATTTGTATCTGTTGTAAATGTACCTACCTTAAATTAAGTTTTTAGATTAAGTTTATTATTAGTGCAACCAAACTCAACATGGAGCATGACGAAAAAATATTCTTGTAAATGTTTCCACACGGACGGTTAATGAAGTGACACCGGAGAAACTGTACCTCCTCTAACTTTCATACAGAATCAGAGAAGTTTTGTATTCGATGTGAACTGGTTTATTTAAAAAGAAGCCATTTCGAGTTTTCTAATTTATGTCTGTGAGGAAAATATTCTCTGAGATTCAGGTTGTTTTATTTGTGTGTCTGTTGTGTGTCTTTAGTAAAAACAGAACTGCGTAATCTTTAATTGTGTGTTAAAACAATGTTGTGGTGATAAAATGAACCCTAAGCAAATTGCAGTTTAGGATTTTTTCTCTGCTGCAAATGTTCTTATCTAGTCCTCTTATTTTGTATACTTAATGCTTGTTGGAGGCAGATGATCCTCAGTGGTGACCCCTAATGAGAATAAAAAATATGTTCTCCAATGTTCCTACAATTCACACAGTCCATGACTGAGAGCGAGACAAACACTGCAGTGTAAATCTGCCATTTCCATCCAATGTTAAATCTGAAGGTCTATCTCAGGAGCCTCCATCTGCAGGATTTATTAGGATTATATAGGAGCTACACCTGATGTTTAATCGGTTCATCATGTGACCTGATTGGAATAAAATCAGACTTTAAGACACCAACTAAAAAACACCAGTATTGAGAAAAGCTTTTTTCAGATTTTTTTTATTGCCATCAAGTGAATTGTGTTTTGAGTTTTTCCTCCTCAGCTGAGTCCAAACACTTCCTCGAATATCCTGTAAGGTTCCTGCAGCTCTGCGTGTTTGTACACCGGTGCGATTAGGTTCTGCTCTGCAGAAGGAGCGAATGTTTCAGCTTTTCTGTGCTCACTATCTGGCATCAGTGAGTCACGTTTAGCCTCTGGCAGCAGTTTTTCATACACAACGACCAGTGTGGGCGGAGTCTCTGGTGTGGTCTTTCCATGCTTGTCCTCTGGAGTCAGTATTACATGCTCGCTATCTACAATCAATGGTCTTTGCTCACTTTTTAGCAGTAGATCTTTGTGCTCTTTATATAGGGTCAGTAGTCCATGCTCACCATCTGGCGCCGGCAGTCCGTGCTCACCATCTGGCGGCAGTATTTCGTGCTCACCATCTGGCGCCGGCAGTCCGTGCTCACCATCTGGCGCCGGCAGTCCGTGCTCACCATCTGGCGCCGGCAGTCCGTGCTCACCATCTGGCGGCGGTATTTCGTGCTCACCATCTGGCGGCGGCAGGCCGTGCTCACCATCTGGCGGCGGCAGGCCGTGCTCACCATCTGGCGGCGGCATCTCGTGCTCACCATCTGGCGGCGGCATCTCGTGCTCACCATCTGGCGGCGGCATCTCTTCCTCACCATCTGGCGGCGGCATCTCTTCCTCACCATCTGGCGGCGGCATCTCGTGCTCAACATCTGGCGGCGGCAGTCCGTGCTCACCATCTGGCGCCGGCAGTCTGTGCTTGCTCTCCAGTGTAGGTGTTTCTCCCCATGTAATCTCTCCATGCTCGTCATCGGGTATCAGTATTTTGTGCTCACTATTCGGCATGAGGGTTTTGCGTGTACTCTTTGGCGTGAGTAATCCCTGCTCAACCTCTGGTGTAGGTGTATCCTCCAGTGTGATCTTTCCATGATCACTCTCCTGCGTCAGTACTCCTCTCTCACTATCTGGCATCAGTAGTTCATTCTCGCTCTCCAGCAGGTGTTCTCTCGGTGGTGTGACGGTTCCATCCCCATGCTCTGACGCGAACGTCCTCTCCGGACTGGTTGTTCCGTAATCTCTCTCAGACGGAAAAGGTTTCTGTTCAGGCTTCGGGGTGAAGATTTCCGTGATGCTCTGTGTTGGGTTTTTACTCTTTCCCTCTGGGTGTTGCTCCACTAAAGTCCCAAATTCACTCGTCAAAGGTTGGATCAGTGCTGCACACACAAAAAAGGTTGGTGTGAGAGTGAGGTGGGTGTGGTATTTGGGGGTGTGGTGGGTGAGTGTGGGTGGGGGTGTGAGTGTGTGAGGTGGGTGGGGGTGTGAGTGTGAGGTGTGTGGGGGTGTGAGGTAGGTGGGTGGGTGTGAGGTAGGTGCGAGGTGTGTGGGTATGTGAGGTGTGTTTGAGGTGTGTGGGTATGTGAGCTGTGTGAGGTGGGTGGGTTTGCGAGTTGGGTGTGAGGTGGGTGGTTGTGTGTGAGGTGGGTGGTTGTGTGTGAGGTGGGTGGGGTTGTGAGTTGGGTGTATGTGAGGTGGGTGGGGGTGTGAGGTTGTGTGTGAGGTGTGCGGGTTGTGAGGTCCTTACTTGTCATCTTAGGGACGCAGTAAGAGTCACAGCACAAACACACAGAGTCTTCACCGTGAAGCTCCTCCCACCTAATACATAAACAAAACAGTGGTGAATACTAAAGAGTGGTACATTTGCATAAACACAATGTGAGGACGAGGGTCGTACCTCTGCTCCTGCTGGTCATAGCTGCACAATTTTGACGTCTCTGTTGGAACGGAGCTTCTGATGGACATCTCACAGTGAATAAACAAATACTGCAATAAAAAAAGCTACAATTTGAAACAATCTTAAAACTTTGTATTTTTTTTTAGCTTCCCTCAAATGTGAATATTTCATACACGGCTTTAGGCTCCACCCACTCTGGATTAGTCAATTCTCTGAAGAACAGCTTTATATTAACGTGCTCATTATTATCCATCATCATTTCGAAAGCATCTCGTTCACCAGGACGTGAACAGAGCATGTAAATGTTTATGGAAGGAGTCTCCTAGGAGAAGCAGAAAGTCTTTGAGATAAACCGCAGGATCATGAAAGTTTCTATACCTTCTGCACTTTTCCCTGCAGGACGAAGGCATCGATGGTGAACCTGACCACGTTCCTCTTGCTGCTGTTTATGAACCTGGACTGGCTGCTCCTCCTGCTGTCCATCAAACAGCTGAAGAACATAAAAAGCACAGCAGCTCAGCTATAAACCTTCAGCCTTAAACTCCATGAAAGAAAGCGGTGCATTTGGAAAGGTTTATTACCCGTAGTTATTGATAATGTTGATCTGCGGCAAGGAGTCACGTGAGCTGTTCGTAGTCACGTGACAGAAATGGACGAATAAGCGTTCGCTGTCTGGCACGTAGAGAGTTTCAGCTTCAAAGTACATCAGCTGCCCGATGATGAAGCCTTCAGTGGGAGAGAGTCTGTTCCACTGCGCTGAAACATCGAGACGCCATTTAACACGTCAGAGAAAAACGTTTCAGAAACGTGTCATGTTTCATGGTCATTACCATCGCAGGCTGTCAGAGTGACGCTGCCTTTCGTCTTCATGGGTTTGAAGTACTTTAACCTCTCAACAGCCGGCACAAAGCCGATCTTATATGAGTAGTAGAACCTGAGAGGAGACAGGAAACGGAACACGACTGTTAACGTTCCGTCACTGAACAGAACATCAGCAGAACTTAAACACAAAATAATCCAAACCCACACAACTGTAACCGACCAATCAGCACGAGGCTCACGGTTCTGCTGATGCCTGAGTTTATATTTTGGGCTTGTGAGGGAGATGATCAGACTCACCTGTTAAAGTGACACTGCACAGGTACAGAGAACATCTCAGAACCCGACACACCCACAGCAGAGGTGTAGTACAGCATGTTGGAGTAAACCACCGTATTATTTATGATCTGTTTAAACAAAATTAATTAAAGTTAAGAACGTGTTTCCTCATGGCACAGAACATACAGGAGACATCATTACACTCAGAACTAAAGTGAATTATACTTTCAATTTTTTTTTTTTTACTGTCAGTGTATTTGTGTTGTGTAGTGATTGTGTGTTTTGTAGGTTGTGCTGTATGATGGTTTATTATGTGAGGGTAGTTGTGTCTCACTCCGAGTCACAGAACAACACTGTTTCCAACAGAAAAATGTTGGACCTTCACAACAGGTCAGAACTCCTAATCCCAAACCTGTAACCCGGAAAACGCAAACCCCCACTAAACACCGCCTGTGTTTTATTTAGTCCTGCTCTCACACGTCTGCACACGTCTGCACACGTCTGTGAAATACGTACACAACAGTTCCAGCCACAAAGTGGAATAAACTCTTGTGCCTCCATGTGGGTCTTTTGTTAGTGAGAGAAGCAGCTCAGACTGGTGAAGATTCTCTCATCAGGGCCTCAGATGAAGATTGTGTGTGAATGATATAAATGTGTTTGAACTATTCAGGAAGGAGTTTCACTAAAAATTGGTAGAGTTCCTGATCACTGTATGGAGAAGGTGGAAAAGATTTGGTTATAAATTGGAATCATGAACACGACACATCCAGACCACCTCCTTAAACACACCGCATCATGAACACGTTCCAACCACACAACATCCAGACCACATCCTCAGCACCTCCACAATCTGCTCCTGACCCTCAGGCCCGTGCCACTCTGGGGATTTTTCTGTGCTGTAGTTAATAAATGGTATTATTTTGTTGTTGTTTATGTTTTGAACTTGTTTAAGAGTAAAATCTGAAATTATTGGTTTGTTTTTCAAATGAATAAATAATCTGAAATCTAAACTCAAAGATCTAAAACACATGAAAAAAACGACTTTCATCATCATCATCATCATCATCACGGTGATGAAGATGCTGCAGGTGAAGCTCTTACGCGTCTCACAGTTCCGCACTCGTGCAGCTCGAACTGGAAGAAGACACTTTGCTCGCTCCTTCTGCTGACGTCGCACGAGCCCAGCCTCACGTGCACGCGGCCGCCGCCGGCCCCCAGGCTCGCTGTGTGAACGCGCACGCGCATCTCCCTGGCGCTGCACGCGACACTCACCGGGCCGTTCGGCCTCGCGCGCGTCTTCGGGCGTCGCTGGAGCTCCGGCAGGAGGAGGCGGCGCACGCGCTCGGGCAGCGTCTCGCGGCTCTTCGCGTGCCCCGGTGAGAAGTGGCGCTTATCCACCCGCGGCGCTCTGTAGTGCAGGAACACCGGCAGGTGTAAATACGGAGCCTCGAGCCCCTCGTACTCTCCGCCCGTTACCGGATCCGGTGTGGGGACGGGGAAGGGGAGAGGGGCCGAACCAGCGGCGCGCGCAAATGTACCAAACAAAGCCATAAACACGAACACGAGCCCCATAACCGAACAGCAGCAATCCGAGAAACATCCACTCACCAAAGGGGCTCGCGCTTTCCCACGCGCGGGAGATATATCCCACAATGCACCACGCCCTCCGCCTTAATTAATCTCACAATTAACTCACCTGGCGCGCGCGCGCGGGAGAAGAAAACTAGCATCAGCAGCTCGAGCTGAGAAACTGCTTCCTGTTGCACGTGATCATTTACTCAGGATTAATACACACACACACACACACGTCCTGATTACCACCAGAGCCATTTATTATTGATTTCTGTGTGAAAGTAAAAACTAAATCGATCCTCAGTTCATGTATCAGTGATTAAACACCAGGCTCGTGCATGAAGCGCGTTTACTCTCATGCGGTTCTTTAATAAACACTTATTCAGAATAAAGAGAATAATATTCATGAATTTTTAACTGTTTCTCGGTTGTATATTTATCTTCTTTTATACACGTGTTAAAGGGAATTAAATTTATTTTTTCACCACGAACACTGGAGCAGAAAGAAATTTCTGATATTTCAGCAAACTGAAACTGACCAACAATGAAGGAGCAACACCACACACACACACACACACACACACCCCTACACTCCACCCCACACTCCACCCCACACACACACACACACTCCACCACACACACACACACACACTCCACCACACACACACCACACACACACACACCCCTACACTCCACCACCATACCACATCCCCACCTTCAACCACCACCACCCACCCACACACCCTCCACCCACCCCTTTTTTTTTTAAACTAATTAAATAAATGTAAATTCTATTTATTTATGACACTTGGCTCTGATGATAAATTCAATCATGGAGAAGAACTTTCATCATAAAGTCCAAAAGATTTTATTTCTCCAACAGGATTGCTGAAGAGAAAAACAAAGGAATCTCAGAGCAACTACAAGAAGACTTTATGTGACGTTTCCACGTGAGGAGTCGTGTTGTGAAGCAGGATGTGGAGACTGATCTTTTTCTCTTCAAATACTCTTTGTTTTCCCAGATCCCTTCAGAGAACTTCTCCACCGAGTCAGTGTGTTTTCCTGCACATCTTTTTCCTTCTCTTTATCTCCAGCTTTCTTTCCTTCCAGCAGCCCCTCATCACTAATTTCATCATTCACCATGTCTACAACACCCACCAGAACTTCCTCCTCTAACTCCTCCCCTGCCAATATCTCCTCCTCCTCCCTGTGGGACTCCTCAGGATGATGTAAAAGGACGAAGCCGGGCACCGTGTTCAGAAACTCCTCAGATGTTTTAGAGGAAACTTTGTGGATGAAGCTCCATGACTTGCTGCTCACCAGGAACTGCTCGATGCGGGACGCTGCTGAGATCAGACCAAACGAAACACCACACAGGCGTCTGATTTAGTGAAAAATTCATCCGTTTCCTTCTGTACTGAACCACAAAGAGTTTAAAACCTCAAACTTCAAATAGATCTTTTATAGATTATTGCAATTAAAAATCAAAACTAATTATTGTATAAAATCACGAGATCATAAAATAGTGATTATATAAACACACACACACACACACACACACACACACACACACACACACACACACACACACACACACACACACACACACACTTACTGAACCCTGCAGGCAGACACTCAGAGTTACAGCAGCTACAAACAGCAGCATCTCCATCCAGCTCCTCCCACCTGATCAGAAACATCTGTTTTATTACACACACACACACACACACACACTCCTGATCTAAACACTGCTCTGGTGTGTATGACATCACTGGTGTTCCTCATCACATCAACGTCGTGTCCACAAAAATCCACGATTTAAAAAACGCCTCTTTTTCTCCATGTTTTGTAGAGAAACTAAAATCGTTCTTCTGAGGAGACGGAGGACGTGTGGGACTGAAGGAGAAAAATATAAAGCATATATTTATGTATTGTTAGTCATGTGATCTGTTTAAACACAGTCACGAGTTCCGTTTACAAGAAAGTACTTTATTTATCTACGTTTCCACTTCAAAATCCCTTCACACAGCAATACAGCTCCTCCAGCCTTCTTCTGGAACGTGTCCTGGAAGTCTTCAGTCAAAACGGCGACATTTGAGCTTCGTCTTCGAGAAGAGGGCGAAGTCCCCAGGAGCCAAATCAGGTGAGTAGTGCGAAAGTAAGATCACGTGGTTTCTGGTGAGAAACTCACGTGCGAGGAGAAGATCTGTGACCGGTCGCACACACGGAGCTGATGACATCACCCCATATATTAATGTCAGGGTTCAGATCCCTTTTTGTTTTTTGTTTGTTTTTAAGGGGGATGAAACGCTGACTTGCATCAAGTGTGATTGTGATTTCTTTGGAAAATGTTTAGTTTTAGACGGAGAAGCTTCATTCTCAGATCCAAAACAGGAAATACAGAACAGGTTCCTGTGAAAGAGCCGTTACTATAGAAACTGTTTCATTCTAATACAAACCATTGATTTACAGCTGTACAGATGTTGGAACTGCTGTTATATGACTCTTCAGCAGTGTGGAGTAAATGTGCTGTATCTCACCGGTGTTCAGACTCGCTGTAAGTGCAGGACTTGGCCGAGACGCTCGCAGACGACTTTCCAACCGCAACAGTGCAGTGCAAATAAAAGCGCTGATCACAGACGCAGACACACAAACAGGAGTCAGTGCGTTAACGATAAACATCTCTTACACAATCCATTAGAATGAAGTCCAGCGTCAAATATTCAACCTGCATTTCAAATGTTTTAAAAATGTTTGAACCTCTGACTCCTCCTCTGAGAAGGAAAAGGTGTCGAGTGAAAAGCGCAGGACGTTCTCCTGCCTGGAGACGAAGCGTGACCGACTTCCTGTCCGCATGCTGTCCACCATGCAGCTACAACACGCACGAAAGGAAAACGTGAGCAAAAACGCCGTAGCGACGGCGTCTGGACCAGGAAGTGAAACGCCATGCCGGATTACCCAAAGTTGCTGATGACATCATAATGCTGGGTGGAGCTGGAATCCTCGCTCGCTGTAACATGACAGGCCTCAACGTAAACACTCCTGTCCTCCGAGATCACGTCTACACCCACTTCAAAGTACACAGGCTCTCCAAGGACGTAAGTCGTGTTTTCTGGGAGTTCCTCCCACTTGTCTAAAAATACACACACACACACACACACACACACACACACACACACACACACACACACACACACGATTACAGATAGTAAATCTTGAACCTGTGTGAAGGTGAACTGGGATCTCACCGTTACGCAGAGACACACTGAAGACCTGCTTCCTGGACAGTGTCTTTCTAAATGACCGCAGACGAAACTCCGGCAGAAATCCAATTTTATACGAATAATAAAATCTGGAGGAAAAATTTCATAATCATTAGTGTTAAACTTCACTCCAATAAATAAACCTGAGCACCAACACAAATTAGAATCCGTGGAGAATGAAACTGATGATGTTCTTCAGAGTTCCTGTGGTGTGGAGGTTCTTACCGATCGTACACACACTGGACAGGTAGCTTCAGCGGCACGGCTCTGATCACGGACCCCTGATTCTCCGGCCTGTACACAACCTCGTTTGAGTACAAAAGCTGACCCTTTACTACCTACACAAACAAAAGATCTCGATTAGTTCACACACACGTCCTGCTAACAAGCACTGGAACGTTCGTTGGATTTTACTGACTAGCAGATGATAACGATATAAACCAGGAGCTCCGAAATCATTTACAGACTTTAGAACTTTATTGGACCTCCAGGCTGCAGAACAGATGTTTTGATTGGTGGTGATGAACTCTGACTGGAATACAGGTTTATATTATCGCGTGCGCTCTGATACGTTCTCGTTTCCATAGCAACGGCTCCTTCATGTTTTGTGTAAGGAGATGTTTGTTCAGGATGTATGGAAGGAGTCTCCAGTGTCAGTCAGTCAAGTGATGCTGTAACAAAGTCTTCAGACTTCAGGACAGAAGAGCGAGAGGAGGGTGAGGGTACGAGCGTTTATAGCTGCTAGAAATGAGACAACATTCACTGAGCAATAACATTAACGCTTTTTATTCACAGCAGTTTTATGCCTGAACTCATTTCTCTTTTGTGTTTCTGCTTCCTTTCAGTTTAAAATACACACACACACACACACACACACACACACACACGCACACACACACACACACACACCGCGCACACACACACGCGCACACACACACGTGATCTTTTCTTACCGAGATCGAACTTCCACACTCATTCAGGTTGTACCGGAAATACAGCACGCTACCGTCAGCACGTGACGCCGGACATGTTCCCAACCGGAAATAAGCGGCGGCGCTCCGGAAGTTCAGCACATCCAGGTTAATTCGAACAGTAATCTTGCTGTAGCCACACCACAATTCCACTCCGTGATTATTATTGACAGGAGTGACCTGGATGTGAGTCTGGAGCTTTTGTGGGATTAAAATATAAGAGAGCGCGCTGGGGAACACCCTACTTCCGGTTACAGGACTGAAGAGCTCCTTCGAGACAGCAGG
This sequence comes from Silurus lanzhouensis, assembly GCA_039877035.1. Lineage (NCBI taxonomy): Eukaryota > Metazoa > Chordata > Actinopteri > Siluriformes > Siluridae > Silurus > Silurus lanzhouensis. The sequence continues at coordinate 221,948 of JBCEWE010000112.1, read as the reverse complement.
AGAGGACTGATGGTGGAACATGGGCAGGAGGAGATAAGGAGGTGTGATGCTGGTTGGAGGAGGAGGAGGATGATTGATGAAGTCACCTTCCTTGATCTCCGGCCCTGGTTCCATGTAAAGCTCCTGCTCCGGTGACGTGATGGTGCTGAATTTTTGATCATCTCCTCTCCAAGCTACAACCAACACACACCCCAGTAAACTCAACACACGCACGTGCAGAGAGTAGAGGAGCCGCGCGCCACCCATTTTAGCTCCACACACACTCTTGTCTGACTTCTCCACAAAAGCTGGAAGCTTCACCGGGAAGGGAAAAAAAATTTCAAAAGAACATGAAACGGAGGTTAAGACGCTGCTGCAATTAAGTCACCTGAGGCGGGGTGACGTCACTGCTTAATTGCAAGGCCCCGCCCATTCAGCAGTAAATTAAGATATTGGTCATTATGTGCAATCCTTGCAGAAGACTTGCTCCTGAAGTGTGTTTATAGCCTCCGTTTTCTTCTTCTCATTTACTGCTGTATGCTTTTTCTTCTCTTCACCTGAAAGGTGTCCTGACAGAAATCTGATTTATAGAGATTTAAGCGTTGAAAACACTACACTACCCTCTGCTGGTCACCTCTGTGTAACTACACCATTGAAAAAAATCCAACTAAATTATGATAAATATATATTTTATTTAAAACTGAAATTAAAAAACTGTACATTATAGTTCCATAAGATACGTGGAAATCATTCACATGTAAGTAGTTAAGATATATGGACATATCATTTGTGTGTGTGTTGCGTGCAGCTTTCACACTCACACTCCATTCACGAGTTTATGACTTCTTATATATAAGATATTGTGGAGAATGAAAATTACATGAACTACAGAGAACCAATTTACAGATTGAGGAACTACACTGAGCAGAAACACGGGGTGAATGGGGTGAAGAACAGAGGTCTGAATCAGTAACACTACACACACGAGTGATGTTCATCCTCACTACAATGAACTTCTACTGCTTACTGTTCATCTGATGTGAAAATATCTTCAGTAGTAATAAAGACCATTAAGCAGATTAATGTTCTAAAGATCTACAGCTGTTGCCCCTAGCTGTGTGTGTGTGTGTGTGTGTGTGTGTTGCCCTGCCATGAACTGCTGAATGCCATTCAGTCCTTGGTGAATTCTCCTGTCCTGTGCCCAGAATTCCCAGGATAAACTTCAGATCCAGGATGAATGATTCCGAATAAAGAGTTGAGAAGGACGGGTTCTCCCTGAGTCATGGTTTCTTCCAACGGTTTGACCTTCTGAGCTCTGACATCATTAAAGACACTTTTCAGATGAAATAATACAATTCTATTGTCTAACACACATTTCCTTATTGTTGTAATTGTGTTTAACAGGAAACACATTCGAAATTCAAGAATGTTGAAGATTTATATTCAATCTATAGGTAGGCAATTTCCAACCATAGTTCTGACATCATGCTGCACAAAAGTATTGGCACCCCTCTATTCCATTCTTCTGTCTGTCTCTGCAGGCTTTCTTTCCCTTCTACCCAGTCATAAGTCACACTTTAAGTCAACATGTTCCTCATGTTCCTGACCCCGATCAGAGAGAAACTCAAATAGTTTTTCTGCTTCAACAGGCCAGGCTGAACAGCCGGTAGTGTGTGTAGAGCAGGACGATACTACAGTGTTGAGAAAGGGGGTTCTCCAAAGAACAGGGACAGGAACCTGTGGAGATGCAGTTTTAAAAACCCATCACTGAAAAGGAAACATTATGGACACTTGGCACTGTGCAGACACGACTGAACTACACACGTCCACCATGTTGTTCAGCTTTGGAGATGTTGAACATGACCAACGCTCATCTTTTTCCTAGTAAACTTTCCTCTTACCTTCAACATCCAACATAATATTTCACAAAAACCTGACCTTCAGCATCTCTTTCTCTCTGTATGATTACATACACGACAGATTTCAGTCGTATAAAATTCACTCCATTAGAACATGCAAACATTCCTGCTGGAGATCTTTGTGAGTGAGTGATTTCCTAAATATCTGCACATTTATAGAATATTTCTCTTTATTAGATGATCAATGCTTTTTCTACACATATTGACTCATTTCAGGCTTACAGTCGTCTCGTACTGGCAGATCATTTCTGTTCTCTATAAATAAAACCATTAGAATTCAGCTTGCAAAATAGAAAAATATAGAACACTTCGAGTCAGAAGCGAGTAAAAACAAAACAAATGCAGTTCAGTTTTCTTGGTAAATACAATATTTTACACACACACACACACACACACACACACACACACACACACACACACACACACACGACAGTGTAGTAATGAAAATAAACCACAGCATTGTATCTGCACTGGTCTGGTCGCATGACTGGGTGGATTAGAGAGGGGTGCCAATAGTTTCCTAAACTTTCTACATGGCATTGTGTTCATGGTGTACATGTGTTGTTGGACAGCTTAGGAGAGTGTGAGTGTGTGTGTGTGTGTGTGTGAGTAATAAACACACCATCAGACTTGGAAATATTTCCATTCACCATGAAGACGATGAAGGTGTCCCTCTTCCAAGGATCCTTCATTTCTTTCAAAACTGGAACATGACCAACATCATGCTGACATTCTCATAAACGTTTCACACGTGGCAAATTCGTAAGAACTCTTTCTCCCTCACACACACACACACACACACACACACCACACACACACACACACACACACACACATATCTTCACATGTATATATATATATATTTATAAACCCCTCTCAGGATTACAAAACTGGTTTTATTTTGTGTTCGTTGCCTATGCAGGGAAGACGGTTTCCTACTCAATCCCTATTCAGACAGGATTAGTTTTCAATGTAGATGTGTAACGTAATTCCTGAGCTTGAAGTGCAGGTACACTGAACTGGTATGATGGTCATGTGACCTGATAATAATTAAGCCTGGCCACACCCCCTTTACACAAGCACTTAAATCAAACCATCAGTGTGTGTGATAAACATGGTGAAGCCACGCCCACCTCTTTCACTAATACAGAGATCGCACATACTGTGTGATTCGATTGAACCCCTGTCCTGCAACACACACACACACACACACACACACACACACACACACACACACATTCAGAAAACTAATCCAGTTTGAACATAGCTTATAAAATTGACATAAACAGAAGATTTGGGTTAAATAAATGGGACTCCCTACATGGCTCCCGAACAGAACACAGAAACAGCAGAAGCAGTGAGAAAGATCAAATATCACTGGTAATACATTAGTGAGGACCGCTAAGCCCCGCCCACTGTCAACAATTTACCACCAATCATTTTTCATACAATTTATGATGTGAATTCTTACGAATTTGCGTTCATGTTATAAATGCAACAAGACCGAAACGTCCATAATGTCCACCATGAGCTACAGGGCTAGCATAGCTCACGAGTAACGCACGTGTACAGCCACCAGTTTAGCATTACGCACATAACATACGTACGTGTCTGAATTGTAGCACACAGCCATTTAATCATTCAAAATATATGACAAATGTCTGAGACAGAACAAAGTGATTTGGAGTCAAGATGAAGCTGAACACCTCCACTCCGCACTCGGACTCTTTAGCGCATTTAGCATGTGGCGCTAACCCGGAGGCCGTACTGGCGGCGACATTGTGCACGTTTCAGCGACTGAAACACTTCAACACTCCATACAGAGCCAGTGTGATGAACTCGTCCTCCACGTGAGATTAGAGGCAACTTTCTCTTTAATAGAGAAACCAAAAAAACGATGATGTGATAATACTTCAGACATGATGTTTCTCATGAAGGATGGCGTTGAGAAAATACAAAGTAAAGCAGCCGTGTCGGCCGATTACAAGTTTCAACCGCAACAGAAAGGACAGCAGTCATCGTTACTGACGTGAGAGAGTTAAGGTAGTTTTGCAGGTCCTGTTGCCTTCAAGGTCTCAGGTTTGAATCCCAGTCGCTAGAAGCAGCCTTGAGAAGAAAAAAATAATATATATATTCTTTTATATATATATATATATATATATATATATATATATATATATATATATATATATATATATATATTTACCCTACCATTGCTTAACCGTTAACTTGGATGAAGCATGAGTGCTATGTACACAAATTACAATGGATGATGTCATCAGTTAATTAAATATACGGTAATTGGTCAGTCATACTGAGGCTCCGATACGATTCCGATTCTCAAGGATTTGAATTGTAGTGGTTTTTCTTTTTTTCTACACAATTACATGAGGCTTGAATTATTAGTTTTTCTGTTAGCTATACATGTCATTTGACCCCTGCTCAAACTCCGCCCCCGTCCCGTCCCACTGTGTCCGGCGGCTGACCGAGAAATCGAGGCACTTGTTTAATACCATGTTTCCGTTACAGAATAGAAATGTCAAGCTTTCACCTGTACCAAGAAAAAGAAAAGTAAACAAATCCCCAAACAAACAAAACAAAAAACAAAACAAAACAGCAGAAAACAAGTTCATTTTTTTCTTCTTTTTTTTCCTTGTTAAATAGTAATAAATACATGAGATGCAGTGGTTTTATATTTTTTTTTCTGAAGCAGGAGGGTTAAAAAGTTTTTTTTTTTTATTCATTTATTTTTATTTATTTATTTATTTAATTTATTTATCTGTCATTTTTCTTTAGCAGCAATCCGAACATGGTTGAGAGTGGAGATAGCAGCCGAGAGAGAAGTAGTTCACTTTTTTTTTTTTTTTTTTTTTGACTTCATGATGGCTAACAGCACTCACAGAGTGTTGCAGAGGACAAAGGCAGAAGGGAGAGAGAGAGAGAGAGAGAGAGAGAGAGAGAGAATAATGAATAATGAATAATAAACCAAGGGAATGAGAGAGAAAGCATGAAATAATACAAGAAAAAGTGGGGAGAAAAGATAAAATGAGGAAAAGAAATAGGCATGAGAGAGAGAGAGAGACAGAGAGAGAGAGATGGGGATGAAGGTGAGACAGGAGTGAGAGTCTGATGAAGAAGGCAGACGAGTTTTTAAAAAACAAACAAAATAAACAAACCAAAAAAACAAACAGGGAAGCATTTTGGTTTTTCCGTGTGGCCGAGCGCTTTGTCATGGTTTTGTTTTTGTTGCTGTATCACTTCCTCCTGTGTGTGTGTGTGTGTGTGTGTGTGTGTGTGTGACTACGGTTTCTGTCATTTGCTTCATTTTATTTGTTTCAGAGTTTGAGATCAGAGAAGCCAGTGTGTCAGCCAACGAGACTGGAAACAAAAAACAAAACAAAAAAAGTAACAAAAGTGTGTGTGTTTCACCTGTCTGTCAAAATAATAAATAACACATCCAATAAATAAAAAAAACAAAACACCACACCCTCCTTTCTCTATCTTACTCCCTGATTCTTCCATCTCTCTCTCTCTCTCTCTCTCTCTCTCTCTCTCTCTCTCTCTTTCTCTCTGTAGTGACTCTTAATAAATTAATTTATAAACATTATACACTCACCGCTAGACTTCAGAAAAACAACAATAATATAAATCATACAGAATCCTTCTCTCTCTCTCTCTCTCTCTCTCTCTCTCTCACCTGCTAGTGTTCCTCGGCACAAATGTGAATTATCACCGTCATCTCCACCTGTGTGTGTGTGTGTGTGTGTGTGTGTGTGTGTGTGTACAATAGTTATACGATATATTGCGATATTAGTGTTCATTGTTGTAGGACCAGGAGATAACTCGCTCCTCGGTTCTGACGACAGTTTTCATGTCATGACTGATTTTCTCACTTATGACATTTTTACGTATTTAAAGTATTTTATGTCACATTTAAAGCTGTAGTTCATGTTTTTTTTTTAAAAAGATGTTATAAAATGTGTTTCTAGAACTTAAATTATTGTAGAATTTTAGAGACAGTTTTTATACGTGAACATGTTTTCCTTGCAGTTCTGCGCCGGGGCAGCAGGGTGCGCCACTTCAAAACATGTCCGAATCAAAGACCTGTAATAAACTGCTGTTTCTTCTACTTAAAAAAAAAAGAGATTTAATCTCCAGTGGTTTAAAAAGGTCTACAATAACGATATTACGCAGGATGAATATTGCGATATATCGTATAACTGATCATCGACAAGTGCCGAGATACATGGTGCTGTTTCTCTCTCTCTCTCTCTCTCTCTTTTTCCTGCTTTTCTCTAACATTCATTTTTCCGATCCAACGTTAGTCTTCAACGTTCTGTGCCTCGGAAACAACAACAAAAAAGTTTCAACAAAAAAAATCTCTCGCTGCAAACCTATCCTTAAACCACATAAAATCCAATAATAATAATAATAATAATAATAATAATAATAATAATAAAAACAAACCTGAAGCTCTCTGACAGCTAAACCCTCTGCTCACTTCATTCAAACATAAAATAAAACAAAATAAAACTGAACAATGTTATTTCCTTCTCCCTCGTCTCCTCCCCATGCAAAACAAAAACAAACAAAAATTAAAAATTTCACAAGTTTTTTCTCTGTGTGGTGGTTTTGTGTGTGTGTGTGTGTGTGTGTGTGTGTGTGTGTGTGTGTGTGTGTGTGTGTACTACATGTGTGTTTTGTTTTTTTAAATTTTTTTAAATCATTTACGTTAAAATTTTTTTGTTTTTTCAATTTTTTCGTGTATGGCTTTGCGTAATTTGTTCAAGATTTATCAAGAGTTGGCCGCGCTCTGCCCGCCTCCGCCCCCCCCGCCTCCCATCATGATGGAATCCTCCGACGAATCGGGTCTAACCCCGCCTCTGGGCGGTGCTCCGGTGATTACCCCGCCTCCCTGTGGTGGGTTGTTATTGTTGTTTCCAGGGTAACAGGGTGGGACGTAGCCCATGCTGTCCTGAGTGGGCGGGGCTTGTGCGATCTGCTGCGTCTGAGAGGCCGTTCTAGTCCGAAAGGCGGAGATTCCCAGGTGGAGGTTGGAGGAGCCGTACTGGCTGGAGTCCAGGCTCGACGGAGGAAGAGAAAGGGGCGGAGCCAAGGAAGACTGAGCCAATTGGTGATGGTGGTGATGATGATGGCCGCCAAGACTCAGCTCGATGCTGTCCTGCACTTGCGACGACGGCGGCGGCGGCGACGACATCATCGCCTGACTTTGCGAGACTTGGCCTTGCGAGCCTTGAACTTGCGACCCTTGACCCTGGGCCGGGCCCTGCTGACGAAGCTGGCGGCCGTAGACAGGGTGAGGGTGCAGCGTCTCCATCATGCCCGCTCCGCCCAGGAAGTGCCGCTGCTGCGTGGCGGCCGGTTTGTGCAGCAGGAGCTGCGGGTACGACGAGTCGCTGCTGTCACTTCCCGGCCAGATACGCAACTGCTGCTGAGACGGAGCCTACACACACCGAGAGAAGAAGAGGATGACAGGAAGGAAGAGAGGGAGGACAGGTGAGAGAGGAGAATGGCAAGATCAGGAAAAAGAGGAGATGGAATATAGAACAGGATGGAGAAGATCAAAGGAAAAGGTTACAAAATAATATTGAAACGAAACAGACCTCTAACTCCGCCCACATGTGGACACTGTTGCTAGGTGTAGCTTAAATAAACCCAGGTTGAAGTGTATAAGTGTGTAATAGAGGACAGGTGAGTGTGGAGTGTGTGAGAGGAGGAAGGGAGGAGGAGGAGGAGATGAAGACGAGAGAGATACCTGCGGGCTCTGCATCTCGTAGTCTGTGTGTGTGATGGCGCTGTTGTAGTATCGGTTGCTGTACCGATAGTTTCGGTTGTCATTGGAAGAACCGCTGGATCCACCTGAAAAAATACAACAGGAATTTTTGACTTCTCATCAGCATCTTCAAACCTGATCATTTAATGAAAAGCTGGGCTGAACTGCGTGTGTGTGTGTACCAGAGCTGGACACGGAGCTGGTGGTGGAGGTGGAGTGGCTGTGGTCCATGGCCGGGCTGGTGGAGGTGGAGCTGCTGGTGTTTGTTCCCTCGTCTGTGGTCTTTTTGAAGAAGTTGTGCTGCAGGGCGTAGAACGGAGTGATGCGCGTTTTAGGATCGTAGTCCAGCATGCGCAGGATCAGGTCCTTAAACTTCAGGTAATCGCAAGGGGCGTGGCCTTGCTCCCCGGCCCGCCTTCCCCCAGGACCCCCGGTCTCCACCCCCAAAATCTCATGGAGACGCCGCGTTGCAGGAGGTTTATACTCCTGGAGACATAGAAGAACAACAGGAGAGAAAAAGGAGATTAAAAACACACTACATACACCACATCATCATCATCATCATCATCATCATCATCATGACTGTGGCTTGATGAACACAATCTGTGACATGTTGGTTGTAAAATAATATGAAATGCAACTATAAAGTTTCCTAAACAAACAAATTTACAAGTTAAAGTTCACCAACTTTCTGATGAAGTTTATTTAAAAGCAGACCAGCTGGTGATGTCACTGGTGGGTCTGGTGTACATGTTCCTGAAATCTCTTTGGAAATGAAAGAAAGAGAATCCGGTTGAGAGTCAGGTAAATCAGGTGAGAGTCAGGTGAGTCAGGTGGAAGTCTAGCGTGTCAGATGAGATGATGAGAGTCAGGTAAAAGTCAGGTGAGAGTCTCGAGTGAGTAAATCAGGTGAGAGTCTGGTGAAAGTCAGATGAGAGTCAGGTAAAAGTCAGATGAGAGTCAGGTGAAAGTCAGGTGAGAGTCAGGTAAAAGTCAGATGAGAGTCAGGTGAGAGTCAGGTAAAAGTCAGATGACAGTCAGGTGAGAGTCAGATGAGAGTCAGGTGAGAGTCAGGTAAGAGTCAGGTGAAAGTCAGGTGAGAGTCAGGTAAGAGTCAGATGAGAGTCAGGTGAGAGTCAGGTAAGAGTCAGGTCAAAGTCAGGTGAGAGTCAGGTAAAAGTCAGGTAAGAGTCGGGTGAAAGTCAGGTGAGAGTCAGGTAAAAGTCAGATGAGAGTCAGGTGAGAGTCAGATGAGAGTCAGGTGAGAGTCAGGTAAGAGTCAGGTGAAAGTCAGGTAAGAGTCAGATGAGAGTCAGGTGAGAGTCAGGTAGGAGTCAGGTGAAAGTCAGGTGAGAGTCAGGTAAAAGTCAGGTAAGAGTCAGGTGAAAGTCAGGTGAGAGTCAGGTAAAAGTCAGATGAGAGTCAGGTGAGAGTCAGGTAAGAGTCAGGTGAAAGTCAGGTGAGAGTCAGGTAAAAGTCGGATGAGAGTCAGGTGAGAGTCAGATGAGAGTCAGGTGAGAGTCAGGTAAGAGTCAGGTGAAAGTCAGGTGAGAGTCAGGTAAAAGTCGGATGAGAGTCAGGTGAGAGTCAGGTAAGAGTCAGCTGAAAGTCAGGTGAGAGTCAGGTAAAAGTCGGATGAAAGTCTCGAGTGAATAAATCAGGTGAGAATCTGGTGAAAGTCAGGTAATAGTTGATGGAGGTTCTTGTTCACCTGACATCATCTGTGGTTCTGAACAGACTGTGAAACCGAGATGACTTATTTCTCCAGTTTAATGCATTACTATTATTTGTGAGTAAACATGAAGAAATATTTCGAGTTCCACCAGGAGGGGGTGCTAGTTAGTTACATTAGCAGCTAGCAGTTTCGAGTTCTCAGCGCGTTTCTCTCACAGTTTTCTGTAGTGATTTGAGTTCGTTCTCAGATGATAACCGATAATAACTGAACCGTATGGGCGTGGCCACATTGCTAAGCTTCCTGTCTGTCACTTAGCTAACACTGGAGACTCGGTTTGGCGGTGAAAATGAACTCGAATGAGATGAATATAGGGATGATGATGATGATGAAGATGGTTTATGTGGTATTTACACAATGACTAGAAAATGTCATTGAAAAAAAAGGTGGGGCTTAATGGGTGTGATGAACTAGAAGCAGTGTTACTGTTGTTTGGTTTGTGTGTGTGTGTTTAAAAGTGTGTGATGTAAAACAGGGGGTGGGGTTTAATGGGTTTAATGGTAAATCAGACACAATATTACGATGTCTGATGATACATGTAATAAATGTAATGTAATATAAACACATTTACTTTTAATTGTGTGTGTAATATGCAATGGGGCGGAGCTCAGTGAGTGTAACGTTTGATCAGACACGGTGACGTAATGTGTGATGCAAAGGGGGCGGGGCGTAATGGAATTAATGGTTAATTAGAAGCAGAGTGCTACTCACGGAGGCTGAAGGATAAAGTACCTTCTTTATGTCCTTGTTCTTCTTGACGGTCCACAGGCCGTCTGAGAGCTTATCAAAGTATTTGCGTGCTTTAGGCGCCTGATCCAGCATGTGGTTCGGAGGAACGCCAAGCACCTCTACAATCTTATTCATTTGATCCACCTGAAAATCAGAACATTAATGACTTTTAATTATAAAGTACCACAGGAACAGGAAACAGAAGGATGTCTACAGTGCTTTATATTATATATAGAGACACATTAATGAGCTCCATGAGGCTGTGTGTGTGTGTGTGTGTGTGTGTGTGTGTGTGTGTGTGTGTGTATACCTCATTAGAGCCACTGAACAGTGGCTCCCCTGTGTGCATCTCCACCAAGATGCAGCCGAGACTCCACATGTCGATGGCCAGATCATACGGCATTCCTAACAACACCTCCGGAGAACGGTAGAACCGACTCTGTATGTACTGATAAATCTGTCTCACACACACACACACACACACACACACACACACACACACACACACACACGCACGCAAAGTTTTGTTCAGTGATTTGACAAAGTAAGAGTAAAAGAAATGATGATGTAAAAGAAATAAACTGCAAAACACTAATAATGAAGGAAAACAAACAAGGCAAGAAATTATCAGGTGGAGATAAAAAAAAAAGGAAAATATAAATTTGAGGAAATCTGCAGTAAGATTGAGGAAACACAACCTATTAAAGACGAGGTCTTTATTAATAAGGCCAATATGCGGCAATGAGAATTTCTCTCCAGCGGGGGGCAGCAGAAACAAAGTGTATGTGTGTGTGTGTGTGTGTGTGTGTGTGTGTGTGTGTGCGGGTGCGGGTGCGCGTGCGCAGTTCTACAGTCTCACCCTTTGCCCGAGCTGACAGGAGCTGCCGAAGTCGACGATCTTGATGGCGCTGCGTTTGGGGTTACACAGCAGGATGTTCTCGGGCTTCAGGTCGCAGTGGATGATGCTGAGCTCGGGCGTGGCCAGGAAGAGCAGCGCCGTGCACAGCTGCTGAGCGAACTTCCGCGTCAGGTTGAGCGACACGCCGCGGAAATTAGTGTTACGCAGCAGATCGTACAGGTTGTAGGAAAGCAGCTCGAATACCAGACACAGATGATTACGAAACATGAAGTGCCGCTTCAAGTGGACTGAGAGAGTGATGGAGAGAGGGAGAGAGGGAGAGAGGAAAGAGATTCTTTACTTATGTTTCTACAGGTAATGAAGATTCATGGCCACCAGTATAGAATAGTGCACTTTATCTGTAACTCTGACATTAATCTCATGATAATTTAGTGTACATAAATGTGTGTGTGTGTGTGAGTGTGTGTTTGTGTGTGTGTAAACACACCTATATAGTACTTCATCTCAGTGTCGTGTTTGTTCATGAGCTCCAGAAGCCGCAGTTCGATCTGCGCCTGGTTCAGGAAGGCTTTCTTATTCTTGATGATCTTGATGGCCACCCACTCCTGCTCGTGGTGATCGTACGCCTTCACCACCTGTGTGTCGAGGGTGAAAGGGTCAAAGCTCATGGGGTCAGAGATCAGACAGTGTGTCTGACTCTGTTTATATCTGTCTGTCTAACAATGGAGCCTTTGAACATAAATAAAGCACTACCATGATGTCTAAATCCGTCTTATTTGTTTGGAAAACAGCCAGTGTTTCTTAACTCCACCCCCCCATCCCAGAATGCACATGGGGAGTCTCACCTGTCCGAAGGAGCCCTTGCCGATGAGCGAGTCGATTTCGTAGCGGTCGAGCCACTTCTCCCCGTTCTTTACGATGTAGTCGTAGTTGTCGTCGTCGTAGCCGTCGTTGTAAACTTTCCGCTCTTTCTTGGTGCTCGAGTCCTCGGGCGGAACCTGCTGCGCACGTCGCTTCTTTTTAGTGTAGTACACCTGCAATGGGTGGAGACACAGGTAGGGGGCGGAGTTACAGAGGCCGCAGCTCATGCGATCATTTTGTGAATTACAGCATACAGAACAAACACCAAGATCAAAGAGTGTGTGAGCCCGGGTGTGTGTGCCCGTGTGTGTGCCTCTGTGTGTGTGTGAGTGTGTGTGTGCCCGTGTGTGTGTGCGTGTGCCTGTGTGTGTGTGCCCATGTGTGTGTGCCTGTGTGTGTGTGTGTGTGCCCGTGTGTGCCCGTGTGTGTGTGCCTGTGTGTGTGTGTGTGCCTGTGTGTGTGTGTGTGTGTGCCTGTGTGTGTGTGTGTGTGTGCCCGTGTGTGTGTGCGCCTGTGTGTGTGTGTGCCTGTGTGTGTGTGTGTGTGTGTGTGTGTGCCTGTGTGTGTGTGTGTGTGTGTGTGTGTACATGTGGTACCTCATTGATGTGCTTGTAAGTCTTGATGAGATCAACAGAAAGTTTTCTGAGCGGCGCACTCGCAGGGTCTCTGAAACTCGGGGGAATCCTCCTCTGCAGAATGGTCATATCAGACAGCACCTGTACAGATCGTCGGGGTCAAAGGTCAGGTCAGGTGAATGGTGAGGCAGGTGAGAGCCTGA